>KZ302000.1:2350-150493 GCA_002554575.1 Amanita thiersii Skay4041 | reverse complement strand
GGTTATTCTACTTGTCAAACGCAACCCTTCTTGCCAAGATTTACTACCCAAGTTAGCATCCCAATTCATTGATATTTTTTTTTCGCACTCTATTATCAAACAAACCATAGACTATTTTTTTTTTTTTTTTTTTTTTTTTTTTCACTCTTTGTTATCTCTCATGAGTTACGGTAACTAACGGCAGGGAGTTGCAATAATTTGAACTCCGCGGATATCAAGGCGGATTATGCTTAGACCGAGAAAAGTACACGAGGCAGCATGAGTTTGGGACGAAAGTGAGCTGGTGATATGGTTAGTTTGCAAGGCGATGAGAGAGCCAAGGAGGTCTAGAGGGGAGATGATGTGTGAGCGGGTAGGAAGGGGGGTGAGTAGCCGAGGGATCGGAGTTTGTGGGGATTTGAGAAAGAATTAAATTTATAGACCGGAAACGAAGAATTCAATTTAGATTCAGCATCACATTCAAGAAAAAAGGCTGTGTCGTTCCCCCCCCCCCCGCGCTCTCAACGTTTGTAAATGGATGGATCGTTTGACCGAGTTGATCATGACTTGCCGCAAATGTCATATTCCTCATGCCTATATAAGACCCTGCTTCCTTTCTCCCTACCTCTTTATCCCCCAAGCCTGTCACTAGAACTTTATCCTTCCCACTAGTCCCCCTTCCCCCCCTCCCCAATACCCACTCAGCATACATACATATACCGAAAACATGCCCTCTGTCATCAGCAACGCTACTAGGATTTGGGAAGTTAACGTGCACTGGAAGAGGGACAGCCAGTGTAGTGTTTGGAATTCAAAACTCAGAGGTGTAGACATTTGGCAATGCATTCGTGATCGTATGTATCCTCGTTCCCATCGTTGCCGCCTTGCCAGCTTTTTTTTTTTTTGTCTCTCCCTCTGACGTTGTTCCTCACCTAGATGATTCCACTCCAGATACAGAGGTGTTTATTCTTTCTCGTCACGCTCATTAAAGGACCTTTCACTGATTCTCTCCATTCTTTGCAGCCACCCAATTCAAACTACTGGATATATGTCGCCAGGAGATAATACAAATTTACTCAGTGGCCATGGCGTCCGTCGTCGAGTGCTTCGCACCATCACTACCGCCATCATTTTTCATCACTGTGTTATCTTGCATTATTCAATACCCCATCAGTACCCCTAGCGGACTACACGTTATTTATGGACTATACGCCGAATTTTTTTTTTCTTTCCCCCCTACGCTTTAGGACCAAGTGGACGGACAAAACACTCGGGCATATCGACTAATATTATGCTATGCGTACACATTCGCCTTTCTCACGTAATGTGTTGAATGAATTGGTAGAGTGTAGGCGGGTGCCTGCACCAACTAGGCAGAGCCAGACGAAGGGGTAGCGAAAAGCAGGGGGATATCAGTTGCATAGTGGTGACGCAGCGCTATGGCACGCTCAGCCATGTCAAGATACTCTTGTTGTAAATCTATACGGGTTCTACGTGTTTCTTTTGGTCATCCTTTATTTCTTTTTTTTTTTCCATTTTCTGTTTTTTTTTTTGGTTGTACTAGTGTTTGTGTATAATGTTATTGCTTTTTTGGCCGGTTCAGTCCTCTGTTGTGAAAGGCTTGTGCAGAAGAAGCGTGACGTCACCGGCGTCATTTCATGCGTCATGAGGCCCAAGAGGGATCGCAACCCAACCGACAAATTTATCAGTTGAAGCACACAACTGTTACAAAGCAAAACAATCCCCTCGCGCCATGGGAATCGTCACCAATACGCGCAATACCCGATTCAATGTTGTCAACCTGTGCGTCACGATACATTCTGTTTGCATCGATTTCATTAAACTTTTACTCCTCTCTTTTTTCGTTTTCTGGGAGAAAAAGATGATGCCTTCATACCGTCATATAGATGTAAAAGATGACTGATGATGTTTTCTCATTCATTGATACAGTTTTCACCCTGGTTTTTTTTGGTACCGTCCTATCATATGTTTGTGCCGTTTTCCGGTGAGTCGATAATAAGTCTGAATCTTGATAAATTTTTCTTTTTTGATCTGCGTATAGAAAGAAAATGGTAAATGAATGGACACGGGGCTCCCATGCACCATGACCAAAACCAAAAAAAAAAAAAAAAAAAAAAGACTAGATCAACTGGGCAAGACAATGAGCAAAATGCCGGTCTTTGTGTGTGCAGGACCCTGGCAGGTTTACCTGTTGATGTTAACTCTATCCTGCTCTCATCAAACAAGGAAATGTCCAAGGCTACTCGTTTGCAGGGACAACCCTCTTTCGTACTACTAAATCCTATTCAAGTCATGTTTTCATTCAAACGCTTTTTGCTAGTATAACGTTAACACCCTGTTGCTTCGCGACACCTCGGTTTACGCAACCTGTCAATTGCTGGTCTTTCGTCTCTACAACTTGCACAGTCCCTGAGACAATGGGATCAAAGCTTGAGTAATTCTACCATTAATTCACGCTCAATCTCACGTAGCTGATCATTAGAAATAGGACACGAATCACAATCAGTGGCGATGCTATTTCATCTGACAACTGAATGCACATGTCGCACCCGTGACAGCTTCTTCTTGACATAAGGAATAAAGCATGAGAGAAGGGGATTTTTTATCTATTATATTAAAAGATAGAATAACAAATTATTCTTGGATTGCTATCAGTTATTCGAAAGGAAAGAACAGCCATATCGTAATCGGTGTCTGGCGCAACTCGTTACAACATCCCAAGCATGTAAAGCAAAAAAGGAAGGCTACAGAAAGTTATAAGTGGCAAGGTGAGATGCATCTAATTTCATTCGTTTCCGCTGGCCGAGCTTCTACGCAGCCTCAGGAGCCCCTATCAACTGTTTTTCCGTTACGCGTGAGTAATATCTTGTTATCATGATAACCTTCAATGGAATGTTCATTCAGTCCCATGTGATGCTTACAGTAACAGATGATGTCTCTGGAGATTTCACTGTCTTTGACCCTTCCAAGTAAAGCAAGAATCCCGATGACAAGACTACGGAAATCTGTTTTGGTCACTCTTTGCAATTTCTGTCGTGAAATATAATGAGACACCTGGGTATTTTTGAGAACCGATTGTAGCAAACTGCTTGTCACAAGGCAACGTGTATTGGCCTCCCCCTTCTAGATCTTAGCAAATGATCCGATGGTCTGGCCGCTGGCTAAATCGCTCCACATTTTTCTTTAAAGTGACAGTGTATATGCGATCCACTAGGGTCAAGGCACGTTTCCTGGAACCGAGATGAACGATGGTCACTGACGTTCCCATATTTTCCAACCTATTCTTCACAATGCTTACTTAGTAGTGGATACGATATCGGCCAATGCATGTCATCTTCCCGGCTCCTTCAAGTAGGCATGGAGCCAGCTGAATAAACCCATGGGGACAAAAGCAAGGGGTGAGATTTCCAAGAAATTGGCAATATATGGTACCTACCGGCTACAGGTGGGTTAATTCGGATACATCCCTGGAAACCGCTTGGGCCATGGTCCTAGTTCTCGGTCGCATCTTTAGGTTTGTCTAGACTTGCGAGAATTCGGCGTGGCCGTCTGAAGTTACTTGTCTGTAGGGGGCACAGCCGCATTATTCGCGGAAGACTGTACTGGCCCTATCACATGATCAACACGCCGTCTTGGCTCCACAGTAATCGTAGTAATCAATTTCCTCCGAGAGCGTCATTAACGTCGTCAGGCTTTGATGGCGAAACTGCCTGCTGTACAGCCACCTGTTGGGATTCATGATAGCAGAATACATGTGCTCTGAGCGAAAATCTGTGGGGCGGCCAACAACAGAAAGTGGGAGCGGGATGCGGGAGCAAAATAGTTTAATGGGAAAGTGGCAACTCTATTGTTGATCCCGAAAATAAATATCTTTCCTTTTCTTGTTCATGAATGACATCAAGGGTGGAGACGAGGGATCCCATAGTATATACCGTTTGGGCTGGCGGCTTCCATATTTCCCCCCCCCATCCATCCCGTAGCCCTTTGACCCTACGCTGTGAATTACCAGCTGTGTGTCAGACCCCATGTTCAGACCTACGCGTTTTGTACGACAGACTGCCGGCGGTGCCGCTTCAGGCCGCCCAGCCGGACAGCCTTTCAGACCGTTTGGAAACACGAATAACAATATGGTGCGTGTGCAACATCGAGGCAAACACAGTGGGGGTTGAGCCTAGCAACCCAACCTGATTTTCCTACTTTTTGAAGCTGATGGGCGCAGCCGCCCTGGCGGCAATAACCGGACTAGTGTATTGGGTTGGGTATGCGGCAGAAGACAAGAGAATCCAAAAACGGGAAACGAAAGGTGAGAATAATTCATGGTAAAAATGACGTAAGTTCATTGTGTGTGGCTTTTCCAGCTCCTTCCCCAAAGTAGGGCAGCAGAGAGGACATTTATGATTGGTCTACTGTGACTCTCCACTTCTGGTGTACAACAAGTCTTTCGCAAAGAAACGTGGTTCAGTTGTCGTTTCTGTTTCTCCATTCCACCCCACTGTGTATATATATAGTTGTACTATTTACTTTTTTCAAGACGATTCGCTTCAGCCCTATTGATCTGCGCAGTCCGATTTGTAGCAGAGAGCGACGCATGAATGACGTCGTGGGTAAACTTTTCGATCACTACGCTCTTAAGCTGCTTGCTTTGCTTTTCCATACGAAAACCACATCAATGTTACGTCCCACTCGTGTCGATAAACAAAACAGCCCTGGTCCCAGTAAATTTGGTGACCCCAACAAATTCATCAAAGGCCAGCAGAGGAATGGCTTGGTGCGCTCGGTCTTCTTGATCACGGCCACCAGAGGCAACTCACATACTACACCAGATCATGGGCGGAGTGGCTATCTTGTCTGTGCTTGGAGTTCTCTATGTGATCAGTAACAGACACGTAAAGCAGGGTGGTATGTTACTTGTCGAATCTTTTTGCTCTTGTGTGGTGTCGAAGACTTGATGCTTACCAGCCATTGCAGCCGTTGCACCTGCCACAGCCAAGAATGACGCAGGGTCGCGTTAATTTCTTTCAATCTCTCCGCATACTCAGGATTTAATTTCTTTTTGTTATTTCGCATGATGTACAGGAATATAGGAATTAGATTTAATTGATGATGGTATACATACTTTTTGAGAAATCTGATGTTCCCACCAGTATCTAATGAAGAACGGCCATCTCCATGTCGGTATCTTCTTCAACTTTTGATTGGTCCAGTATATATGCCAGAGTTGACAAGTTTTCATCACATCTGTAAGCGGGGTGGAATACAGGTACATCAATACAAATGTTACGCCACGAGTTCGTAGTCAAATTTACTCACAGCTTGGAGATGGACTGCTCGAAATCACCTAATGCTCTTTGGAGTGCCCTGAACACACTGGCAAACTCTCCTGATCGGTCCTTCAAGTATCGACCATGTGCCATCAATAACGTGTTTGCCCAAACCAGGTCAAACTCCAAATGGGGACTTTTCTCGAGGTGGTCTCCGACAAATTGCAGTAGCTGGGGGACATACATGACAGGAATTTGCCGGGAAATGAGCCGGATATCTCCTCGTGGGATGGTCTCATACACTCGTTGGATAAGCGGTTTCTCGTTCAGCCGAAAGGCCATCACGAGAGCTTTGAGGTACTCCTTTGTGCCCAAAACCTCCATAACAGATTGTGGCGTCAAGTCAATTGTTAGATCAAAAGGGTCAAACGTCATACCCTCATCAAGTGAGTAGATCAGCAGACCCTCCGTTGACGCAGCTGCCCATGCCCGTCCAGTGGGAGAGAACCGGATGCATTTGGTCCTTGCTTCTTGTCGATAACGTCGTTTCGACATGTCAAGAGCTCCCCTGATTGCCCCTGGCAGACTCGTATCAAGCCTATCTTCAAGATCACTCTCCTCTCCCCGTGTATCGATAAGATCCGTGTTTATCCCAGCCTCGTTCACCTTTCTGCTATCCAGGAACTCTTCTGTCCCATCTAGAGATAGATTGTGAGAAATCTGGAACTTCTTAACCATCACTCCTTCCCCTTCGCGTACGTCATACAGCACGACGTATTTACTATTTCCCCCAGCAAGGAGACAACGGCCATCTGCCGTATATGAGAGACTGTTGTACGATTTTCCAGAACTGTTATTCGCCGCTGATACTCGATCGTCTGCTTTCCGTCCCCCTGACACGTCTTTCCGACCTTCAATCACATTCGTTTGCTTTCCTTCAGCAACATCAAAGAAAGTGATCTGTCCGTTGAGTGTAGATACCGCAAGTTCCTTTCCATCGGGCCGGAAGGTAATCGCGAGTATATCAGATGTCAGAGCAAAAGGTTCTACAGCGCGTGCTCGGCTGAAAATATTCCATATACGAACTGTCTTGTCCCATGAGCCACTGACTAGCTGATTATTGCCTGACGGAGAAAAGGCCAGAGAAGACACTGGGCCTTCATGCCCGCTGAGAATGTCTAGAAGCTTGCCGGTTTGCACCGACCAGAAGAATACCTCGAACGAATCCGTAGAACCAGCCGCAATAACTTCACCCGAAGGGTCGACGGCAAGGCATGAGAATTGCACAGGCGACGGCGAGGTGAATGTTCTAAAGTTGCGATAACGAACAAGATCATATGCTCGGACTGTGCCGTCAAGCGAAGCTGAAAAAAGAACATTCCCTTGCTTCGCAAAGGAGACAGCAGATATAGGTGCGCTATGCTCCGTGAATGTTACAAAGCAAAACCCTGTGTGTGACGACCATACTTTGACCTTCCCATCGTCACCTCCAGTCGCTATCGTTTGTCCATCAGGAGCATAAGACAAAGTATTCATGTCAAAGTAATGGCCCTGTTGCTTGAGAATGTACGACTCTGACTGCCATTCCCATACTAGAAGCTGCCCAAGCTTTTTAGCACCGAAAGCCAACCATTCTCCTGATGAATTAATTGCGACAGAAGAAATTTTTTCCTGGGATATACTCAGTGTATGAATATTGGAAAAGTCGGGCATTTCCCATAGACCAAAAATGCCGGTTGAGAACCCAACAATGAGCAGATTCGATCCTGAATGGAAGGCTGTACAGGCAACTCGAGTGTTGGCTTGGTTGAAGTAGTGACGCTCGTGAACTCCCCAGCGAGTATTGGCTATGACATTGGTAGTACCCTGAGTGCCACCGTTGGATGCAACGGGACCTGCGTCTTCATTGTCCATGTCATCATCCAAGTCATTATTAGTATCCTCTGTCTTAGCTTTCCAAGTAAAAACTGCTCCATCTCTACTAACCGTGTAAATCTAATAGAAATCAGAAATGGGTAATGGGTCTGATCCTGTAATATCCTCACGGTTGAGTTGTCAGCAGAGAAATAGGCGGCCAAGACGGTGTCCCTGTGTCCGGAAAAAGTTTTAGGTCGAAAACCCTCTACGGGGTTCAGTGTGAAGAGACGGGCCGTCATGTCGCGTGAGGTGGTGATGAAGCACCTATCTAACACAATCAGCATGTTGTCAAGTATACCATGAGATCTACACTTGCGTTGAATCAGGAGACCATTGGATGCTTAAAACCTCGTCGTGATGACTCGTGTACGTTCTATGGAGAACAAACGGGGCAAATTCGCGAACGAGATGGTTGGGTGTTTGCCATACTTGGATGTGAGACCCGTGTGTTACTGCAATATACCTAGGCAACCAGGCTTAGGGGGGCCGCAGCAAGTCGCAAAGTAGGTGGCTTACTTTCCATCCGGCGAGAATTTGATGTCCTTCACAGGTTTGTGAAAATTAAAGTGGTGTAACACGACTCCCCTCCGGAAATTGACTAGCAATGCGTACCCATCTAGACAGCAGGGGGGGATGTGGTTACTGAAGATCATTACTGAAACTCGTCATACCTGAATCAACTGAAATAAGGATATTCGAATCAGGGCTAAGCGATATCGCAGAAATGTTCTTTCGATTCTCAAAGGCGAACGTAAACGATTTATTGCTGTATATTCGTCAGGACTCAAGTTTTGTCGACGAGGAGAGGAGACTATTCGGAAAAAAGACTCACTTGACCAGATCGAACACTGAAACACGGTTTCCAACTGGACTCAGCAACGAATTCCCATCTGGAGTGAATAAAACGTTTCCTTGTCGGTATACTGTGCCACATATGTTGGAGAACTGCACAATGGTAAGCCCCAGTTCAATGGGGAGAGGAGCAAAATAACTAACAGACCTTGTAGTTGGCCTTCATTTTTCCATTTGCACAGCCACCATTAACACATCAAATGATCATTGATAAAATTTTATCAGATAAGATGGTAACTAGTCTTCAATCCCTTTTCCCTCTTCATCTGTCTTTTTCTCCACCTGTTCACTCTTTCGTTTCTTCTTCTTTGGTTTGTTCAATTCGATACCAGCCTCTGCTTTTTTAAAACCAATCATATTTTCATTATCTGTCGTTGGATACCTGGTCAGGCAAAAGAAGGATGATTTTTCTTGAAGACCCACATTCCCCAGCCAACAAATCATCCACTATTGGTCTCGTTCCAGACGTGATATATCTCACAGATATACCCTTCGCCAACAGAGGTTGCGACAATAATTGTCGCAATTGAGCCTTCAAAGCGGCCGTCTTACCATCCTGCACTTTTTGATTCTTTGCTGATGGCTTGTCATCTTCTAATCTATAATTTTGTTTCGCGAACGTTAGAAACGTAACACTAATTTAGGACACTTGGACACGCACTCCATGTCAGAATCTAATTCCACGCCTAACGCTTCTGCTGTCTCCCTCATCCAACGCTGATCGTACTTGACCTTCTTCACCTTATGTTGTGCACGGTCAATCTGTCTTGCTAGCTGCACCCGTGCTTTAAGCTTATCAAGTATATCGAGCTCGACGGACATCTCCGGAACTTTGCTCTCGTCTATTTGGTATTATTTTCCAACCGAGACGTTCAAAGGCGAAAAAATATGGCATAAGGATGAGCTACTGACATGACAATAATAAGGGCAATCAACGTTACCTCGGCCGAGGCTATGGAATAGCTCCGTCACAACTTTCCTCTCGCCCGGGGCACATAGAATAAGACTAAAGCCTTTTCTCATTGCGCGAGCAGTTCTGCCGTTCCGGTGGATGTAGGCATCTGCGGTTCTTGGTACTTGGTAATGGATGACATGGTCGACGGCGGGAATGTCTAACCCTCTGGCGGCAATATCAGTGGCAAGGAGCACTGAATTGTTATTAGACTTGAATCTAGAACATACTTGTCATTAAGTCATGGGCGGAAATCACGGAAGTGTAAGGTGTTAGAACATACCTGTCAAGATTCTTCAACCTTTGCCTTTGTTCAAGTTGGGAATGCAGGGGAAAAGCTTTAATGTTTAACAGTTCAACCAAAGGCATCAAACGGCGGATCCCATCAATAGAAGACAAAAACACCAAAGAACGTCCGGGATAACGCAACAAGAAATAATAAAGATATACGTCCTAATAGAAATAGTCAACATGGAATTTTGCTCGATCGAAAAAGGAAAGACTACAAACCTTGTCCGTGGAGATACACTCAATCTTACTTTCCTGCAGCGTTGGAACCACGCCACCCGCTGGACTAAGATCGATGGTTTCTGGCTGGGAATCTCTGAAATCAAGGCGTAACAGTAGATCATCTGGAACTCCTGTAATCAACAAACCAAGCCAGACTGAGAAAGGCAGGCAAATGGACGCACCAAGTGTTGAAGCAGGTTTTTCGCTTTGCTTACGCTTCTTCGGAAGTTTGGGTCGTTTTGAAAGATTTCGTTGGAGATCTTTACTCAGCGTTGCAGAGAACACGAACGTTTGTAACTTGTCCGTGGCCGGCTTCTCTTCGCTGTCTACGTCGTCCACCAAGATATCATTGAAGTCAGCGGGAATCTCGCCATCTCTACAGAAAAAAATCTGTCACCACCGAATGCTAGTGGAGTCGAGCAATCTACCTGTTCGAGCGAAGTGTGAGTCGAAGGATATTATCCAACTCCGCGAAATGTCCAGCATCAATCATTCTATCGGCTTCGTCAAGCACTAAAAACTTGAGTGTAGCAATCTCCTTCGCCAACTCATCATCCTAAATAGCCAAGTATCAGGGAAAAGTTCACGGGTCTGCAACTGCGATCCCAACGCACGTCTTCAATAATATCCCAGAGCCGACCAGGTGTTGCCACGAGAACATCCACTCCTCTGTCTAAAATTCTCCGCTGTTTCTGGGACGACATTCCCCCAACAATCGCGGCAATGCTGACACGGGGGGGACTTTTGTTTTTAGAAGCTCCACTTGTAGCCTTTGCTTTGCCTTTTCCTTTCACTTTTCCAGTTTCCTTGGTACTGTTTTTGTTCACCGCAGTATGGTTACTCATTGCCTCCTGACCAATGTTCCGACTACCATCCTCATTCAAGCATGCATTGAGATGAGACGAGACCTGGAGCGCGAGTTCACGCGTCGGCGCTAATACCAACGCGCTCAGTCGTCGTTTCTTCTTTTCAGCTGGTCGTGCCTGCGACAGCAGATAGTGAAGAATAGGCAACCCATACGCCAACGTCTTTCCTGAGCCCTTGTATCCCCACAGCATTAATTACAATTAGAATTCACAACCTTATAAACATTCTCACGTACAGTCTGCGCAACCCCAATCACATCCTTATGAGCAAATGCAACGGCCAAGGAAGCAGCTTGAATAGGCGTTGGCTCCTTGAACTCATTGTAGTGCAGCGAACGTAGCAACTGGGGATGTAGCGAGAATGCGTGCCACTTGGGCATTAGATTTTCTGCTGTAACATAATTGCGTTGTCAAGATTGAAATACACATTGAATGCCAGGATATGTAGACGCACAGTCAAACGGCTCGACTACTTCTTCCTCCGTAGCGAGTTGCTGCTCATCAACGTGTTCAACTTCACTTGCATCGCCTTCTGGTTCATCACCAACTCCAACTCCTTCATCCTCGATCGCAGAATCACCCTTTTCTACAATCTATACCGCGCAGTTAAATATCAAACATTTACCATGACATTTCAATCAAATCTATGTCTGACTTGAGAGAAAGCAATACCTTGAACCGCGCCACCTTCCCCCTCTCCGTCTCCTCATACACAATTTCCACACCATCCACCTCCTCAAGCTCCAATATCCCGTCGTCTCCATCGAGTCCAGTTTGTAGAGGTCGCGAGACTTTTTTCCATGGAAGATGATTGATAGCGTGATGCTCCTTTACTCTTTTTCTTGTGCTGGATTGTCTATCATGCAGTTTGCGTTTGATAGACATTTTTCTTTGAGGTCCAGAGATTACCATTGGCCGTAACAAGATTTCCAGAGAGTGCAAGAAAGTACCCGCTCACTTGATTAGTAACCGAATGCTAGCTTGGCAATTCACATGTAAGTTTCAAAACATGGAATTGAGGTAAGCTAGCTATTTTCTATTGCATCTACTGTTTCATCTACCTAGTGTCCATGGAATCAAGACATATGATATCAAAAAACTGACTATTAATCATCATAGATAAGGATATTGCAACAACACAAATGACCTGATGATACAAGATCAAGCAAAAAGAGTGAGATCAACTTGCCAAATTGAAAGAAGATGATGCAATCATCGTATCATGTAGCTTTGCGCCACGCATAGAGCGCAAACGACAGCACAGACAATAAAACCCAGAGAGTACCCAGATGGATCGTCACTGACGCTTATGGACCATAACTTATGTGTGCGATATTAGCCAAACAAAACAGAGTTCGATACTAACTCACATAGCCGCCAATGACAGGCCCCAAGCACCGCGCCAGACTGACTATACTTTGAGCGATACCATTGGCATAACCAACAGCACTTGGCGGTGTCACTGTTTACAGTTAGCACACTTGCACCACTAACCAGTTGAACCACATACTGTAGTTAAGGAGAATGGAAATAGCCGTGTATCCAAACGTGGTACCACAGTAACGCACAGCCCTACACTCCCATAAGTCAAAGCGATGTCGTTACAATCATGGACTCACGTTGTTATCACCAAACCTGACGACATCATACAATCAGTGTCTTTGCGATACAAACAGAGTCACGAGAAATTTACTCACCAGCCATGACGAGAAAGTTACCATCCTCTGAAGCGCTCGCGAACGGTCGCAAGGGTATCACAGCCAAGTACGCAGGAATGAATAAACATGATCCCAAGCGGAACATCGCAAGGTGGGAGAATTTGCCCCTTGGGGGCCTGAAACGGAGATAAACACCTTTGCAGAGTTTAACAAGGAATTGAAACTTACCCAAGGTTTCTATGAAGAGACCAGATCAAATATCCGCCTAAAATGATGTGATTGAAGCACTCACGGGTAGAGGTAGAACTGATACGCGATCTGTGCCAAGCACATGAGGGCAACTGATGAAAGGATTCAGTTGGCGGCTGCATTTTTTATCAGGCATTAGCTCACTTAGTTGGGCAAAATGGCCAGCGTTTAGATTAAGTCCACCCGCTCTGTAATTCCTGAGCGAACCAACTTCAGATCAGACGACAAATATATAGTTGGGTTACTCACGAGACAAGGTATGACATGAACACTTGATCGTGTGTCGTCGAATGCAGAGCCAACATCCCATATTGCACAATTACGAGTATTGGAAGCTGTGAAGCCAGGGAAGGCTGTTTCTGGACGAATGCTTCCACATCGGAGCCAGAATCCCCCTCTGACGAATGCCTTGACTCAAAAATGGGATCTAGAGCATCAGGCGGTGTCACTTCTTCGGAACGCAACAGCAGCTCTTGAGCGTCGAGTACAGCTCGGGGCGTCTTGACTCCTGGGTGAGAGAAAATGCTTGGGACAGGTGTCGTGGGTCTCCGAGGAGGTTGTGTGCTATCCACAGAGAAGGCTACAGACGATTGCCGTCCAGGAATAAGCCGAGGACTAGCGGTTAGCTGAGGTGAGCCATAATGCATTTGTGGCCTATATGAAGAACCTGTATGAGATGGTCTATGTGAACGCGAAGGAATTTGGGTGGGTGGGCCAGTTTGTGGGTTCCATTGACTTCTTGATGTTCGGCGACCGCGTCTGTCCTGTGCAGCGTCTGCTAGTGCAGGATTATTGGTGTTCACAGGCTCATCCTCCGCCACAGACTCGATATCTTCATCGACGCTGTCCTCAATATCACTTTCAAATGGATTTTCGTTATCCACGTTCATGGCTGCGGCGACCCATAGATCGGCTATATTAGTGACGGCATTTTCATTTGCCATCAACAATCTTTGTGCAAAATTGAGATCATGCGTTTCGCCAGGCTCTCCATTTGCATCATGACTATAGCCTCGTCGCCGACGCATTGAACTTCCCATACTTCCTCTCTTAGTACTTTGTGTAGCAGCAGTATTGCTAGCTAACCGATTGCGGTAGTTGCCGCTGTATCCATATGCAGATCCATCAGCCCGACTGACACGAGAAGAAGCTCTGGCTTCCGATAGAGCATTGGAAGATGCCATTGGAACGGCGGGTTGGTTCAATGAGTCAAGATTTGCGTCAGCAACCTGGTTCTCTGGCCTTGCACGACCTCGTAAGTAATCTGATAGCCTTTCGGGGATTGTGCGAAACGACTGTACGAGACCCTTGGATGGAGATAAATCCTCAAGGAGGGGGTTAGAAATTGGGGATTCTTCTTCTGGGATTGTTGGGTGCGCGGTAAACTCTTTTTCAGGTAGTAAGCGGATTGCACCTTCGCGAGGGCCACCATCAGGACCAAGGAAGCAAGCCAAGATAGAGCCTGGTAGTTATTTAATTAAATCTTCCACTATGACTATGGCATTAGAAGCCTACCTATCAAGGTAATCAAAGCGGCAATGGCGCAAGGGAGCAGATAAGGATAGGTGATAAATAGCTTTATGTCACCGAAGACATCTGGCCATTTCACGGCAGGCCTTTCGACTATGGCAACAACGTTAAGCACGGAAGCAGATAAAAATAGTCACCTTACATGTTCCACCGATGATTGCGCCCGCCACACCTCCAAATCCCCAACAGAAGCTGCACACCAATGAGAATGGGCCATATGGTAGCATGTACGACGCTTACCCTAAGATAGCGTACGCCCTTCCTTCATTCGAAGGGTCTGTGATGAACGTTACCGACCCGCGGGCAACGCCGACAGCCCCTGCGAATATACCCTGCATGAGACGGACGCAAATAGCTTGCTGAAGGCTGGTGGCAGTGCCAAAGATAAAGCAGGTTAATGCGCTCCCCAGCAAGGACACGACTAGCACTACACGCCGTCCATGCTTTTCAGCAATTGTGGCCTGCATCACATAATGTCAAAACAAAAGGTACGGACCATTAGAAAGAGATTCTCTGTCGGCGTACCCATAGGAGAGAAGTGACAAATTGTGTCAGAAAAAAAGTTGAGACTAGCGACGGCTTGAGCGGCGGCTCCCTGACATCTGGGAAAGTACACACCAAGGATACCTGTCCAGAAGGCAATTTCTGCATCATCATGTACCTGACCAAATCCTTCGCACTCCTTAGTATAAAAATTGACGTTGTTCGGCTCTTGAAACATACCCTTTACCATGAATAATAGAAAAGGAGTGGAGACGTTGGCGGAAAGAAATTCGCCAAGCATCGTCTAGATGATTAAGTGAGCTTTGTATGGAATATTCAAGGTGGCATGGCGTACAATTGACAACACAACCATCGAGAGAGTGGGTAGGGGAGTTACATATATCTCCTCTGGAGGTCGGAGCATACTGGGGATAGGCGGTCGTTCTGTCGTAGTTGTTCTCCTGCTATCTGTGCTTCTCAGCCGTGCAGACATACTTTGTCTGTTCTTACTGCTGAAAGAAAGACGACCAAGAACGCGACTGAGGACTGAGGGCTCAGGTTGGGCGACAAGGTCGGAGTCATCCATTGAGAGTTGGTGGATACCAAAAACTCTGGAGGGCGTTTTGAGCCTGGTACGAGGATTTATTTGGCTGATATCGCTCATAGTAAGGTTGATTGGGACAGTGAGCGGAGCTAGCAAGTTCTATTGGAAAGACGACGATGGATGTTACTTGGACAGAGAAGGGAGTTACATAAGCGAGGGTGGATAACTGAGATTACCTAACACACTGCTCAACTCCTCTCTGGTAGGCCAACCCATCCCCGTCCATCCCATCCACAAATAGTCTGTTCCGTCCCGTCCAGCGCGCCGGCGACGAACCAGGTCGACTCGGTCCATCTCTCCAACTCTTGAAATCCCTTCCGTCCTTGTCTCCGCGCATCCACCTCATCAATTTCATGACAGCCACAGTTTACTGGCACTCCCGACGTGAAACCCCCTTTCTTTACAACTGACTCATAGGTTTCCATGACGTGCACATCTGCTAGTCGTTGATTGCCATTGTTCCTTGCATCTCGCCGTCTTACGCGTCTCGCCACTCCAACCATGTTTTCAAACCAGTGCCATTACCATCAGTTCAATTCACGTCCACATCTCAGATGCGATCCGCGCCATAGTTTGACTAGGCGTTCCTCGTTATTTCTGTGCCCTAATTTATTATTTTTCGCATCGGGCGATGTTCTTCAGCTATACGGCATGGACATACCACCAATCATCTCTCTCGTTCCAATCTTTTTTCGGAGAGAAACACTAATCCTAGTGTCTGAAGTTTGGAAAGTTGATTCCACGGAACAGCCTGTGTTTGCAATTGAAATCAGACCGATCATTTTGTTCATTATAAAAAGGTCAGTTATGACTGGTATCTACTCTTCTACAATATCTCGATACTCGTGTCTGCACCAGCCATCTGGTATTTAACACCACTTCCTACCCCCCCTTCTTCCACCCCACCCCCTTCTCATTAACCCCCCCGCAACCTCTCCTACCCACCTAACATGTTAGCCGCCACCGCCACCTCAAATTCGAATCAAATGCCGGCAAAGATAATCCTTCCAGACCTCGTCTCTCATTGTGACTTTAAGCTGCACCACAGCAGATACCGCAAGCTAGTCACAGTGGCAACAAAGAAATGGTTATTCAAAGGGGACAATCTTGACAGCAAGAAGCGAGATGCATTCCATGGTCTAAAGGCTGGGCTACTGACCTCAATGTGTTACCCAAATGCTGGCTATCCGCAGCTACGGGTTGTAAACGACTTCCTCACTTATTTGTTCCATCTCGACAACCTTTCAGACGACATGGACAACCGTGGAACAAGAGCTATTGGTGATGCTGTAATGAACTCCCTATATCACCCCTACACGTACCATTGTAAAGCACGTGTAGGGAGGATGGCCAAGGAGTAAGTACCCCGTCTCTTACGGTATGATATTCATCGCTGACACTCTTTAGTTTCTATAAGCGCACCATCCCCACTGCTTCACTGGGCACCCAGCAGCGTTTTCTCGAAACTTTCGAATTCTTCTTCCAGAGCGTGACTCAGCAAGCTATGGACCGCGCCGCTGGAAATATTCCTGATCTTGAATCCTATATTTCACTCAGAAGAGATACATCAGGCTGCAAGCCTTGTTGGGCACTCATTGAATGTAAATTTCCCGAAACTTCTGACATAGAACAATATATCTGACTTCTCTTCCTTTTTTTAGTCGCAAACAATTTGCATATACCAGACGAAGTCATGGAGCACCCTACGATTCGCAGCCTAGGCGAAGCCGCCAACGACTTAGTCACCTGGTCAAATGTATGTAGTTCATTTTAGGAGATTCCCACCCACACAACGTGTCTGACACGAGATGACTCCCTAGGATATTTTCTCTTACAACGTCGAACAATCGAAAGGTGACACGCACAACATGATTCCCGTCGTCATGAACGAGCATGGTCTTGACTTGCAGTCAGCGGTGGATTTTGTCGGCGCAATGTGCAAGCAGTCAATAGACCGCTTCAAACAGGAGCGAGCTAACTTGCCGTCATGGGGTCCTGAAATAGATCGCGAAGTCTCGATCTATGTTGATGGACTTGCTGACTGGATAGTTGGCTCACTGCACTGGTCCTTTGAGTCGGAGCGCTACTTTGGAAAGAAAGGACGCGAAATCAAGAAGACTCGCGTTGTTGAGCTACTTCCCAGAAGACAATGAGCTTCTAGGTCTCATATTTTCGGTACGTATACAACACGGCTTCCTCTTTGAGTGATTTCCCCTCTTATTGTTTACACACAGCTAGATGTGACACTGAGTAATTCTAGCTGTGGTTCACAGGATGAACCCGCTCGCTAATACATCATCAAATTCGCTACTTCTACACGCTCCTTCGTAATCAATTCATGGTCACACTCTTTAATTCCCATCGTATATATTGTACTCTCATTCTAAGGACTACTGTATGGACTTACTATTCCAGCCCCCCTCCCTCGCCGCCTTTGCGCCGCCTTGTCCCTCTTTCTATTGTACTACTGCACCCCCATCTGCTTGTGTTAATTTATTCCCTGTACCTGGGTACTCGGTCAATTCAATTACGGAGCTCGTAAAGTACTATATCACAACAACATTTCGTGTATATACCCGATCAATAGGAATGACAATAATCAAAGTATAATTATTATGCACTTCTGACAACCTGCAAGCTTGGAGTGTCTGACGGCCAACAAGTTTCACAGCAGACAGCTCAAACGGCGTATTGCAATGATATATAGTGCCATCATCAAAGCCGTCAGTCTGGGCGGACTAAGCTCCATGTCTGTCTCTTTTTTTTTTTTGCATGGCCAGAATGCACCCCTATAGAACCTACAGTAATGAATACGTAAATCGTGGCCGTTCTCGAGGCCACATCGCACAACGTATATTAAACACCGAGCGTTGAAAAACACTCTAGCCCCGAATGAAACGACCTAGTCAGGAAAAGGCAATACGAAAGGGAATAGTGCAGGGGGATGAGAGTAAAGGGTCGCTTTTTGGGTGACTTTGTGGGTGCACTGATGGGCGGCACAGGTATTAGGGGTCTCCTGTCTGCTGTTATTACTACAACGATCAGGGATCAAGGGGAGGGAATTTGGTTGGCATGTCTGCAAAGTCTATATGAGACGGAATGAGTGTTGTGTATGATGCCTGTCTGTCTCTGGATGGGTGGAGGCTATTGTGAGCGTTAAACTGGTAAGATGAAATGTATTAAAAAAAGACGATGATTGATTGGCGGGATGATTGAAGCGTGCTGGTTCACTTTGGAAAGTTTTACTAGCTCCACTTGCTAGTTGCGCACCCAAATACCACGGGGGATCCCATCACACAATGGGATGGGGAGGGTGTGTATCCATCAGTCAACCACGAGCCCAGACATTGATTGCAGTCGCATGGTCGGGCAAGGGGGGGGGGAAGGGGAGGAGGGGCGAGAGAAAGGGGGAAAGCCGGAGTGTGTAAGGACATGATACAGATCGGACCAGGACGGGCGTGGAACGCAAAGCAGACAACAATACAATGCACGTTATGTCTCGACTAGACGTGGGTGGGCATATTGTTGCTATTATTAACACATTGCTGCTAAGCACAGCTTTTTTATGCTCGCCATCACGCTGTTGGTGCGGATGCAAATGTCGAATGGGGAAGGGTTTTTTTTTTGTTTGTGAGTCAGAGATGAGATGGGTTAACTGAGGCGGGACAGCGACGGACCTGTGTATACAAGTGGTGTGGTTGGGGCGAGGCAGGTTAATTATCTAGTTGGCGTGTAATCTATGTGTTCCAGTTGAATTTTCTGGCAAATTTATATTTTCTTTTCTTTTTTCGCATCCTAGTTTCAAGTGCGATAGCGGAAAATACCTTGTTATGTTTTATTTTTAAAGCAAAAGCAGGATCTCTGTATTAACATTCTAAATTTCGATGGTACCTGAGTCGACGACTACTGAAAATCATATGAAACCTACTTTCCTTGTTGATAAAAGGGAATGACAGCTCGAACTCGAATCCAACCGTCCACGTCATAGATCCGTTAGAGACAACAGTAGCGCCCGGGCGTCTCGTTCAAGTAATGCTGTGGTATGAGTTACAGAATACCGTTTTCCTTGGAGCACTGTGTATACAGAAATTAACATCAATATCCGGGTGGAACAAATCTCGCGCGCTCACAACTTAAAGTACCCCCAAGGGACAAATCCAAGGACAAAAGGAACACAAGGAGATATATGAGATTGCGTTATAAATGATAGGTATGGAGGACGAAGCAAAGTAACACAAAAGCACCAGGGGGAAATTGCCTAATGTCGGAGCGAAGTCCCGATAATATGGTTCAAGTAAATTTGGGAGGTGGCTGACTGAACCACTCTGACGAGCGCTATACGAGCCGACGGTTGGATGAGGACGGAACAGCAACAGAGTAGAAATCAGGTACCTGCTATCACTATGGCCCTGAAAATTAGAGGCTATCAGTCTTAAACTAAGCCAGACGTACCTGTGTTATTGCGGGACATATACGAAGTCGCCACAGCAATGGGCGCCATTAATTTTAGTGTGGCTAAGCTTGTTGGCAAGAAGGCACAATGAGCTCGCTGGTAGGCAGTACCTGGATACTACAATCAGATCGAGAATTATTAACTGAAGGCACCGCGCCCTGTCAGTTGTCAACGCAAGTATGATTCTGTGTGACGCGATTAATAGAAGGGCATATTCGCATATACACTGAGGAGTGATGGCGTATTCGGTTCCAGTTGCAGACATCGTTTCATGGTGAATGTCATTCCAATAACGTGAGAAAAGGTTTATGTCCAATCCTAGTCAACCACGAACCAAAATGGAGCGCATGAGATGTTCAGAATAATTTCAATGTATACACCCTCAAAAGATATTCCGCTTGCCGGAGACTTTGTTTAGTGCAGCCAATCGCTCGATCCGCTACCTGCCACCATCACTGTCAATGTCAGCGGAACTCAGCGGTTCAATAGACAGCATGTCCAGCCGTTGTAGTCGGAAGTGGAGCACGACTGGTTCCGGGCGCCAGTACCAACATCAACGGTTGTCACCTACTCACGAAACAAGCGTCAACGGCAACCGCGGCCAATATTCTCAGGGGCTACCAGGCGTCTCTAACAATCTATCCCGGCGGGAGTCAAGGAGGCTGACAGGCTATCAAACCATATAAAATTATTGCAAAGCCTATATCTCTAATAGTGGGCAATATTGGACTTTCAATCTACCAACTCACGTGCTATCATAGAGTTGCTCCCTGAATATCCATGGGCCGTCATACCACATCCGCTTCTCCAAAACGAGATACTCTGTTACCCGTTTCCTTTGAGCGGGAAGAGTTCCTTGGCCCAATGACGTTTCACCGTCCGCAAGTTTATGGAGGGCCTTACCGCGCTTGTCGTATATTTCAAGACTTTGCTCGGTATCAAACTTGAGGAGTGCATGAACCATCATCCTGTTTCCAAATTTAGGTTCCTCGATTCCAAGATATCCCTCCGTACTTCGAATGGACAACACTTTTGTCGGGGTTACTTCGCGATGGAAACGCCATATATATGTGTGCGATGGATTCTGGTTCTTTCGGAGTATGTGTAAGGTATTATCTTGGTAGTTTGAAGCAGTCAAGCGCTTAACTTGCTTTTCGTCGTGTCTATAGAGTTCAATGAACAGGGAGTTAAGAAGCGAACACCTAAGACACGAACTGGGCAATGGCAGCGTTGAGTTCTTTATATCTTGCAAGCGCAGTATCGCGGAATGGCTCTAGCCACGAACCAGCACGAGTTGACTGCGTTGAGAGCAACCGCCAGGGCCATTGAGTGAAAAATTTCTGGAAAAATGTGGCTCGTGATAGATCGATGCCAGGTATGGCATTTGCTTTTGCGAGAAGAAGCAGGCTGAAGAATAGTTGAGGTATTTGTTTCTGATTCACATGTTCCTTCTTACCTTGTTGCATTCTTGCCATCATTCATACGATTTTCCCAGAAATGGCTGATAATAGCACGATAGGTCGGAAAGCGAGGACGTATTCCGGAAAATATAGGGTGGGGTAATATCACGTCTTTTCTTGTGATTGAATGGTGAAAATGTTTGCAAGTGGCACATTGATTACGCGCTCAGACTGGATTTGTGATGTACCGTGAAAGAATCAACGCACCTAATGTGTCTACAGGCTGGCCCCAGGGATCTGCAGTAGGCATATATCTTGACATGGCCAGAATCTGTTCAACTTGTTCAAGCTGCTCCTCCTCTGTTAATTTGTTCAGATCTCGCGGTGACTGTTTTGACGCGGTATTTGAGGGATGTGTGGTTTGAGATTTATTAGAGACTTCATTGTCGGCTGCTCGACGGTCAGGGATGCCTTTAACAAGCTCGGGCTTCTTCGTCTTCTGTACTATGCTGTCCCGGTTTCGAAATGCATTTTTTTTCGCAGACTGTGATACAAATGGGGCCTCAGGAGAACTAGAAATTTCTATCAATCGTGAACCTGGAATTTTGGGAGGTCTTCTAGCAGGCTTCTGTTCCTTTGTGTTTGCAGTGGCATAACGCCGAAGCTGACTACATGAAGTATTACGGGGAATTATGAAGCGTGAGCAAGCGACATAAGACCTGGAATAGATGGCCGAAGCCATGCGTAGCAGTTCAAGATTGTCTATTTGTTCCTGTTAGTTCTGGAAGGTTACCTGGCAGGATTGTATTTATTTGTCATCATCGGTTCGGCATTTGACGGGTGCGTAATATTCTGCCGAGAAGTCAACAAATTATTTCTCAGCTTTCAAATCAACAACCACCTCCCACTCATCTCTTCTTATTCCTTCTTCACTCATTATGCCTGTGAGTCCTCGAACACGTCTTTGACTCGTTTTCTGGTGCTGATTTCGCGCTTTTTCTAGCGTCAATCTCGCAGCCGTTCCTCTGCACCCGCTCGCTCAACATCTGCTTCTTCATCCACCCCTTCTCAGTCTCGTGGTGCTCATACTGCTGCTGTTCCTGCAGGGTATCGTTCAGCACCGGCGCCAGCACCTCCGGCAAATGCTGCCACTGCTACCCAGACAGCATCATCGAGTCAACCAGGGCTTTTGACACAGATGGCGGCAACAGCTGGTTCAGTTGCAGTTGGCTCGACAATCGGACATGGTATCTCTAGCATGCTTTTTGGTGGGGGCGGGAGCTCCGCTGCTGAGGTAGAGAAGCAGGCACCACCTGTTCAACAGCAGCAGTACCAGAGCGGTGTGAATTGTGAGGCTCAGGCCAAGGGTATGTTTCATGTCTAGAATACTAGCTATGAAATTTTACTCATACATCATAATACAGAGTTCACAAAGTGCTTGGAGAAAGCTGATCTACCGTCGTGCACGTGGTATCTTGAACAACTCAAGGCTGTAAGTTACCCTTCTCTCCTGATGAAAATTACTCTGACTCTGTGCCAAGTGTCAAGCGGCTGCTGCCCCGTATTAATTAATTCAGTAGCTAGGTGGATACAGATATACCTACAATATAGTAAGGTTGCCATGTAGTTAATGACGTGACAAAGTCGTTTGCTCCACTCAAACTATACTATCTGGAGGAACAAAGTTGAGGAAGAGGAATTAAGATTTACACGAGATGGAGTACCCGAAAATGATCTGCCAGTGAGAACGCCTCACACATTCCTCTCTTCGACTTCACCGTCATCATACCCATTTCATGACTGAGCCTCTCAATACTGATAATGCTGACCAGGACAAGACAGCTGTTCTCACTGTCCTCGACGATGCCCACACCAATGGTTTAGCCCAAAAACCAGCTGATGACGTATCAGACAATGTTGCTGGTCCAGTGCCACCTTCCGTCAGCTCTACCATCACCACCGACGCTGCACCAGATCCCCATCACAAGACAAATGGCTCTATCTACGACCCAGATGCCCAGCAGATGGTCATTGTCTCCCTGCGCTCTCAGATTAAAGACCTTGTGTCTCAAGTGACGCAGCTCAACAACAAACTTGTAAAGTCATATGATCGAGTCTCTGACCTCGAAGATGAACTCCATGTATCTTCAGCAAATCTCCGGACTTCATCCCTTAAGGTTTCAGAGCTCGAATTAGAGCGCAGCCAGCACCTCTCTGCCCTCAACACTGGGATGTTGGTTGAGAAGTCGCATGTCACGACTGAACTCAACCGACTTATGGAAAAAGCTACGGAGGAGGCTGCGCAGCGCGGGCAGGCAGAGTCTGCCCGCGTTGCCATTGAGAAGGAGTTGGATGACCTCAGTGCCAATTTGTTTAACCAAGCAAATACCATGGTTGCTGAAGCTCGCTATACTCAGCACGTTAGTGAGAAAAAAATGGAGGCAGCAGAAGTTGCATTGAAGGGCGCAGAAGAGGCTGTCAGTGTTATGCAGCAACAAATGCAGGCACTCCGTGAAGAAAAGGAGAATGCTGAGAAGCGGGCTCAGGAAATGCAGATTTCTATGGGTAAAGGAAACTGGGTGGAACAACGGGACGGGAAGAGTATCACTCGCTCTCTGCGCTTGCTTAGCTCCCATACACCATACCAAGAGTTCATGCTTTTTGTGGCACATTTGCGTTCAATTCATCCCTCGACAACCCAGCCCCCAGCAATGTCAACCCTTCTGACATTACCATTTCTACAACGTCTCCTAACTGAAGATTCGTGAGTAACGTCACTAGAGTATGTCCATTATGTAGTTACTGAAAGCCCGGCCAAGTGAACCAACAACCCGTCTTGATTTGGCGCCATCATTAAACTGGCTATCGCGACGGTCCGTACTAGCAGCTATCCATAACGGTCAGCTAGTTATCGAACCACTTTCCGTTGGTGCTTTTCTCACCGAGGCAGCTGCTCATGGTAACGATGACTTACCTTGTGCACTTTGTGGAGGTCTTGTTTTCCCTGGCCCTGATTCAACTAAGAACCAGCTGAAACGTCCCCCGGTCCATCCTCTTGGTTTATCTCGTTCTAGCGCTGGTTCGAACTCCTGGTCAACCTCACTGTTCAAGAAATCGACCAATGCAACCACAAGCTCCCAGCCATCTTCTCCTCAGAAACGGTCACGATCAAGCGATGTTCCTCAAGTTTTCATCTTCCGTGTTCAATCTGCCTCGGCTCCTCTTCCATCCTTAGCAATTCCAACTTCGTCGGCGTCGCATCCACCATCGCATTCTCACAATCATTCCAATTCTCAATCCAGCACAATATACCCCTTGTGCTTTAGTGGGTGGTGTCTTTCACGGTTACGGACGACCTGTACCCTATGGGCGTTCGTCCGCACAGGTATTGTTGAAAAAATATGGGAGGAAGAGATACCTTCGCTCCCTCCACCTCCAGCAGTGACAAACTCAGTTACTTCAACACCTGCCAAGCCTTCGGCTCCTCCTCCTCGTAAACGTGGTCTCTGGGGTATGGCGTCAGCCCTGGGAGAGAAGGCAGCCAACTGGGGTGAGGCGGCAAAGAAGGTTGCACCTAACGTCCAGCAGTCGACTCCTCAGCGACAACAGGATTCACAAGAGCCTCCAGCATCTCAAAAGGCGTCAACTGAGAAATCAGACGGAGCCAAGAAACTTCCACCACCGCCTCCTACTCATCCAGTTGTTGCAGCTGCGCATGGATCTGCTCCTGCCGCTGCCGCCGCCCCACCGCTCCCAACTCGTGTAGCGCGCCATCAAGCACCACTAGCTTCGAAAGCTGATGCGCCGTCTGCGCCAGAACAAGCTGCAACACCCATACCCGCACCTGCATCAGCAATAGCGCCGCCGCCCCTTCCTCGACGGAGCGGTGGGCGCAGTCGAGCCGTTCCAGAGAGCCAAGGGCCTTCTTCCTGTGCTGCAACTATGGAGAAGGCAGATGACATTGGCCACGCCGCCTCCGTGCCTCTACCTCCTTCTGCTCCTCCTTCTGCTCCTCCTACGCCCAGGTTGGTGATGGAAGAAAACCCACCTGTTGCTGCCGTCCCTCCAACAATAGAGTCCACCAAGCAGACACAGCAACCCGCATCCCAATCTAGTTCCGCACCACCCCCTGCAATACCACACCGCGCGCCCACACACAAACGCCACTCTTCCCTTCTTCCTGAACGTATACCCCTTCCCGAGTCGCGGCCTGGGACACCAGGGAACGGTCCTCCCTCGCGGTCCACTTCGCCCACGCCTGGTGCAGGGGCATGTAAAAGCGGGACACTTCCGGGTGCGCCACCGCCCGTGCCACGGCGCGCTGCAGCGAGAGGGTCACGGCTGGTGAACGCAGCGGATTTAGGAGGCTCGCATTCACGTCCGAATACGCCACCCGTGCTTGGTGTGTCTCGGGTGGCCTCTCCACCACCTCTTGCAGGTGTCACTGAGGCGGCAGGTAGCGGGTCGCCGCCACTTTCTAGTGGTTCCAAGGTCGCTTTTCCATCTGCTTCTACTGACACTTCGAGCCCCGTCCCTGAATCCCGGAATTCTGAGGAGAAACCGAAAGGTGATGCAACAGAAACAAATACTAAGAACCCTCCTGTGGATAATGTCGACCATGAACCCATTATGATCACCGTCAGTGGGTCGCAGTCGAGTGATGGTGGTGAACATTGGAAGGACGCTGTAGAGACGATTGAGTCTGTGGCCCAGAATCACCAGCAAAGTGCCATGACGACCGTTGAGAAGGTGAAAGGAGTGCAAGGGGTGCAAGAGGATAAATCAAGTGGGGATAGTGCACCACGCGTGGAACCCTCAGAGACGCGTGACGCCGTAGACGATAAGGATGTGAAGCAGGCAGGAGGGCAGAGCGTTGAGGTGTTAACAGAAACAGAGGAACCTTCAAAGGTGCATATCGAAGAAACGGTCGCTGCCAAGGATTTGCACGAAGAGGTCCCATCGATGAAGGAAGAGAAGAAAGAAGAGGAGAGTAAGTATGATGAGAATAGGGAGGTGTATGTCGGAGAGGCTACATGGGAAGAGCGCACTTGGAAGGAGGTTGTCAGACTAAGAGAGGACATGTTCTGGGCGCGGATTGGAGGGTCACGCTAAGAAAAAATAAAACAGATAAATATTTTGGACATTTCTTGTATCGAATCATATTCCTCGTTGTAATACTGGCATGCATATTGGTATAAAGTACCGACTGCATGGTGCTCTACATTTTTTAATCAAAATTCATAATTCATATCTAAAGTAATCAATCTAAAGGTATCCAAGACAGGTCGAGGCGAGACCGGCTGGTAGCGATGGGAGAACCCCAATACATGGGCGTACATCCAAAGATCACGGGTTAATCCCAATCCACTGGTTATGTCTTCTAACAAGTTCCCCAACAATATCCTCTTCAATCTCTTTGACGTGGCCCGCGGGGTTCGGTGATGCCATATCAATGCGCAGCCATGATTCTTCAAACTGGGGCCCGCAGCAGTCCCCTGTGGCTGAACCGTTCGGTTTGGTCGGCTTGGGCG
The DNA here is from genome assembly GCA_002554575.1 of Amanita thiersii Skay4041. Classification (NCBI taxonomy): domain Eukaryota; kingdom Fungi; phylum Basidiomycota; class Agaricomycetes; order Agaricales; family Amanitaceae; genus Amanita; species Amanita thiersii. Next base: position 124,227 of record KZ302000.1, on the reverse strand, counting down.
ACACGAACACGACTTCGAATTTGCGACGGTGCAGGTCATTGCCGATCACAACTTGGTGGCCGTAGCGCTCCAGTGCGGCCCGGGATTTGGGGAGTAGTAATCCTAAATCTGTTTCGAGCTATTCTTTGGATATCAGACATCGCATATTACTTGATAGATAGGGGATATGGGGTGTTAGAGGGGAATTGTTGGGGGGGGGGGGACATATACCTTGAAGGAGACTATAAACCCATCTTTTGTCCATTCATCGACCATTGGTTTCAGGATCTTGGGTACTTGGTCCATCTCGATGCTGAGGCTTCCTTTTCCAGATTGGATCTTATGCTGGGACTAAGATTGATAGGAAGTTTTAATCAGTTTAGTCGGTAACATTGCAGATTATTCAGAACAACGATATACGCACCATCTTCTGGCGAGGAAGGAAAAAGTCGCTAACAGCAGCAGCGAGGTAATACATGGCTTCACGGCCCAGTATTGACATCTCGTGGCTAAGCGCACGGAGGAGCCACAGGTAATCATTGACAGTGACAAACGTGAGGGTCAGCATGACGCCCGCCTGTTGGACGGACTGGTACGCTGTCAGCACCTCGAGCAGGTCGCGGCGCTTATCAGAGGCAACTGTTATCTCGGGGAGCCCATTCCCGTTGTGAATCTCAAGAAAATCGAGGAAGGGGTTTGTAGAGTGTGAGTAGTGCCGGCTGAAGGGCTGCAGACTGAACTGCCTGTGCATGAATATGACTGCATACCCGGCCTTGAGAAAGTACTCGGCGGACGTTGCACCTCTAGTTCCTAAATTTCCCCAGAAAAAGAAAGAGGGACAGCAAGCAAGGATTACGGAGATCAGAACAAAATGGCGTGAACTGCTAAAAAGACCACGCACCAGCACTAAAGTTATCCAAGAAGCGCACACTGACACAAGGCGAAAGTGAGCGTTTAAATCTTTAATTGGAGAGAATCACTCACACATTGAGTTCAAGAGGGACTGTCGTTCCGCCGCTCTAACGACCCTTATCAATATTAAAAAAGAATAAAATGCATATGCACAAAGTAGCAAACCCCACCGTCACTAAAACAACCCTTCTTCCCTCCTTTTGTTGTCGTGCAATAAACTCCCTCACCCTCTCGACGTCCTGTTCGAGCGTGGACGGCGGGGGCTGCGTCGCAAAGTAAGATTCAGCAGAGAACGTTGACGACTTGGAGCACGTAGGGTGCCGCTGCCGCTGCTGCTCTTCTTCCGCGATAGACATGGCCAACTGTACAATACTAGAATTTATCTCTTTAGGCAGGTGAGGAAAGAGGAGAGGTGATGATGTAAACCAAGAGGAGGGTGTGGGGGGACCCGAAGCGAGCACCAACACTAAAAGTCTTAAAGAGTCCACCGGAGTCCACTGTCTTGAGCGTAATCTCTTTTTTGACAAAACGCACGACAAACACGGACGGGAGCCACTAGCGTAGAGCAGCTATACTGTAGGAGTATAGTACAACTATCGCACCAGTACAGTTACTTGACAATAGCAAGCTACCTGCATTGCATTCCCTCACTCCATTCCAATACCCGCTCACAACCCTGCGCAGATGCCAATGCCAGGGACCTGCCGATGAGCCAGCCAGGATACATAGAGACACAGTACGGCCAGATATCCGAGTCATGGGGACATCAAATGATGATTTACACGAATGTATGTTGTGCTGTACCTTTGCGGGTTCACCCTAGAACAACGTGAACACTAGAGCATGTCACACTCCGTTCTCTCAGGAATCCCATTGTCCTACGCACCCACCCTAAACTCACCTCAGGGCATCATCATCGATTATCTAGAATTGAAAGTACGGGAGAAGCACTGTTTGCCCTTCCCACACCTTCGGAGAACTTGTCAGCCATTTTCAAATTCAAAAATAATAATGAGTTACCCACACCCAGGAACGGTAACAACCCAAGTAGACGCCACTCAACAATCACAATCATTACCTCGTTGTCAACCTTGTTTGTGCTCAGGGACACAGACACAATGCTGCAGAAAATCATCCAATAGAATGCACTCCTTGACCACCTTTTAAATATCAAATCTTTTTTTATTATTTTCCGATACAGATGGACGTGCACAAGGATGATAGTAGCAACAACAAAAATGTCCAATGCCTAGTAACCGATCCTGGTCGTCAGACGAGCGCCCAGCTAAGCTACAAGAGAGCGTTAAGCTGGCACAAGCGTGGCCTACGCTAAGCGATACAGTTTAATGATACATAATATGCGTGTAATGAGTTAGTGTCACATTGTCTATAGTCATCATGCTCATGAACCAAGAAAAAAAAAAAAGAAATGGAGAAACCAAGAGGGGGGAACCAAACGGAACGAAATGGTTGAAGTTGACAGCATCAGAGACTGCTATCCTGGTCAAACAGCTTGTATGGGTACTCCAATATCTTTCCCATTTCAACGGTATCGACATTGTCCGGGAAGATCCCAGCCTTGAGGTCAAAGTTGCTCATGTCCCCGTACGCGTCCAATGCAGTTCGGATGGGATTCCAGTCAGCATGTAAACCCACGCTGGTATTATGATGGAACATATCATTGTAGAAGCCATCCCAGGCTGCGTAGGCATACTTATCAAGGTGCGAGGTCATGCCAGCGCTGTCCATGGAGGCTCCTTGACAGAATGCATCATTGTCAATGATATCAGACAGCTCCCAACCTGCCACTGAGGCCAGGTCAAGATTGGAGTTGAGCTGAGGGACACGGTCATGAGTGGTGGGCCTGATGGGGTCGTCGTAGTATTCGGGTTCTGCGGGAGCCTAGTGGAAGTAGTTAGTCTCAAGCAATTCAAGCAGTATCTTACATCGTACCTCTTCTGTTGGCTCAGCATAAGGATAGATCAACGAAGAAGAGGAATCTTGCGGTGGCAGCAGATCCATAGGATACATCAGCGATTCATCCAGATATCTGGGAACAGTGTAAGATCCAGCAATGAGACCCGGGTCTGCAAAATCTTCAGCGGGGCCTACAACACGATGAGCACGTTGTGGCATAGTTTTCGTCGATGGCCTATCAGCCAACGACGAGAGGTGTGCGCGCTGCGCAAGAGCGGTGCTCTCGGCCTTGATACATTGAATAGTACTAGTCCGTTGCGATAATGAGGAGCGAGTCCTCCTAGTGGTGGTGGTCGCTCGATTCTTGGATGATCCGGTTCCATTTCTGTGTCTTCGCCGTTCCGCTTTGTTCACGGGTGCGTATATATAATCGGGATGGAGCTGATAATGCCGTTGCTTTTCCTTCTCAGCCTGTTTCCGATATGGCAACTTCTCATCGTCGGAGAGTGCGATCCAGGTGGCTCCAGCTTCGCGACTGAGGTCGTTTTGGTTGACGTCAGCACCGCGTGTCTTCATGCGGGCGTAAAAATCTGAACGGAAGATAATGAACGCGTTTCTTGGCCGGGGAACGTGGACGGCTTTTCTCCTGGAAGGGCCGGCAGGGCACGAGTCAGAGGAGGAACAGGTGTCGGACTCGGTGCTGCTCCCCTCTGAGCTCGTAGGTGAACACAAGTCCGAATAGATTTGGCGAGGTATTTCCCAGCCATCTCCTATAGAAACAGCCACATCAGCCAAGACGTCCCTCGATATAGATCTAGTCATAATCTAGTATACTTACTATCATATGCCACCGCCTCTTGGCGTTCTAATCTAGACGAACGGCGAGAAGAGCTAGGGAGAGCAGCGTAGGAAGGCATCATGATAAGACGTGCCAAAACGATAGGACAATCCTTGCGTTCAGGTGTCGGGGGGGATAGCGGAACAGAGATAAAAAACCAGTGGATTTATAAAGGAATAGAGCACATAATGACCGGCACATTTGTGGGAGGAGGCGCGTTTTTCTCGTTTTTCTTTTTCTTTTTTTATTTTTCCTTTTCTTTTGACAAAGAAAAACGAATGTGGAAAACTTTAATTCTCGGCTAAGTAAAATCCTTGACTTTCTCCTTAGAGACAGCTTTTGTCGGGCGCCATCTGGATGTTATTGCCCGAACACCCGCCAAATTCTTTGCTGGATCTTCGGTTACCATGGGGCACAAGTAGGCGTACGATTGCCAGTATAGGTAGAGCAGCGAGCGCACTACACCCTCGAATACACTTGATTATTCCTCTTGGTCTCCAAAGCCTCTCAGCGTGGCCATGACGTCACTCCCTGGAAGGCCTCTCCGGAGCCTCGCCGTACCACCGTTGATAAAGTGACTGCTCGTTTCATGAGACGCGCGACACAACTCCTTTTAGATATATACTCGAGCTTGTGCCAAAGAGAACCTACCCGATTGGTGAATGAGTCTAGACCAGATATGATAAGCTTCATTTCCTCCTTGTCCCTGATGAGGGTATTCACACCTTCATAAATCAGTAATGACCGATGCACCGTCACCGTTAATCAGGGAGTCCAAGTACACCACAGAGCAAAAATCCAAAAGAGCCTTGTAGTATTAGGCAGCCCACTCGAAATAGGTCCGCTATTAGCAGCGTGTACAATCACAGGCTTATCAGCCAAGCATAGACATTGCCAGTACTTCCAATCAAAGAGAGAGAGAAAACCTAACTACCACCAGGTCGAATCATGCAAACCACCAGCTCTAGCACCGCTTGAATAGCCCAAAACAGGCCAGCTACGAGTCATCTTCATGATCTTTTTGTTCCGCATTAGGCTAAGAACCAATCGTGTTGCGACGATACGAATAGGCCCCGCGCCATCCCCTCCCCTCTTTCCCAAGCCAGTACTCAATGGAGCAAAGTAATGTGGCGACCCTGAGTGACAAGAAGTTGGATCTGAGTCACAGAAGTCCTCTCCATATTTTGTAGACCATGGAAAAACGTGGACACGTGCGGTTGTTTCCGGGCTTCTTGGGTTTAGGAAAGTGTAAGCGGAAGGGCACAATGAGACTGTGACATTTGCCCTGCGTCGTTGAAACTCGAAAAACAAACAGTCGGGCGCCACAAGCGTCGTGGATCCGGACTTTGCCGTGTGGTATCGTCATCATCCAGCGGCGACTAAACCCCCAAAACACAATCAACTAAGACGCGTGACGTCATCAACCCCCCCCTCCCCCCCCGACTCCCATTGATGACGTCCTTCGGGCTTTAGAACAGCTACGTCAAGTGTTCATATTTGTTCTAGGGCGTTCAACAAGCTTTTGCCCTGTATTGTAAAACTAACAGTACAAATCCCAAGATGGCCTCTTTATTTCTCGAATCACGAAAGAAATATAGTTCAATCCTGATAATCCATAAACTGCAGAAAACCTGCAATCCTTGAAAATGCAACAGAGGTGGGAAATAGAAATGTCAAGATGCGCACAAGACCCCTAGATGATAGTATAAAGAAAGAAGAGAATGTTATGCAATTGCAAGATAAATGATTAGACGTGTAGGCAATAACAATACGAAATACGCCTTTGATTGCGAACAAAGGAAAAGAAGGCTGTATAGTAGGGGGGAAAAGTTCTGAAACGTTCGAGCCAGGAAATCGATAGAATAGAAATATATGCCAATGCGAAAAGAAAAAGCATCCAAAATCAAGCTAAATTGTCAGTGCAATTCCTTCCGGCGTAACAAGAAGAATCCCAAAAAAACTGGTGCCTTTCAATGTTGAAGGGCCCAGGAATCACGCTGCCACAGATAATACCATCTCTTGCCGCGTCTTTCTGTTGGTACTTTTGCGAAGAATAGATGACGACGACGACGACGATCCAGACGTGGACGATGAGGAAACAACCTTCGTCAGGCTTTTCCAACCGCTCCCAAGTCTGCCTACAAACGTATTCTTTCTCTGTATTGCCGCCACACTGCTTCTACCATCCTCCACTGAACGAGAAACCTCTCCCAGATCAATCACTGACATCTCTTTTACTCTTCCATGTTGACCGCTGTCATCGTGACCTCCTTCACTACGACTCCAAGCAGAGCTGAGATAGTTGGAAGAGTACGACTCTCGCTTGCTACTACTTGGATGATTGGAGTAGTATCTGTTGTCACCAGAAATAAACGAATTCTCCTCAGGTACGAGATCATCATTATCTGTTGCAGCCTCGAGGCTAGATCGACTATCAGGTGGCGTGGGTAACCCCCCTTTTCCGACTGACTTGCTCCATGCCGGAGTAGACTCATTCGTAGGAGTTGTCTCGTCCGGGATTTTGTTCAGCGACATCGTGGAATACAGTCTCGGCGATCCTGCTACAGGTTTTGGATACGTAGGCGACGATACAGGCGAGCTCAGAGGGCTGAGTGCCACAGGCTTCAACTGGGTCAGAGCAGGACAGCTAGCCACTCTCGCAGTCGGTGTTGTCGGACTCGGGCTGCCACTCTGATGATCTTCCGTATTCAACACAACATCCCTTTCCCTCTCACGCCCTCTCACCGTAACTGCGGGTATAGGCACCTTAAGGGCAGCCTGAGCTGGCGAAATATGAACTTCATTTACAGCCTGAGCAGCTCTTTTTGGCGCCACCAACACTTGTTGAGTTTCGCCGATCCAGGCCCTGCTCGCCAAGCTAGAAACGGTCTTCAGGTTTTTCCCAGTGTCATCACCTTTTGCGCATATATCCAAAAGGCCAAACACGATCGCTTCCCCTACAGAGAGCCTATTCGGCGTCTCAGCTGGCATACGATCTTCCATATCGTTGTAGAACCCAACAGGGCTACTAAAAACGCCAGGGGCCAGCAGATACGGGACAAACTTGTTCTGCGGGGGGTGTTGGAACGAGTCAGAACCAGGAGGCATAGTGTATGAATAAGAAAGAAGGAACTGTTCAATGGTTTGTGCAAGCTTGGATTTACTATCCAGGGACATGGAACTCGAGGACGAGAGTCGTTGAGGACGGAATCTGGAGGGCGATGCAGACGAGACCCCATTGTAATTTGGATGCAAGTAGGCAGAGCTCGACGCCGTCGAAGGAGACGAAACAGCTATTGTCGCCGAAGAGAATGAAGATTTAGCGGAAGGAGGCTGCATACTTGACAGAGAAGGTTGAAACGATAGAATTGCAGAGCGGCGTTTAATAACAGAAGACGCCACACTGGACGACATGGAGAGAGTGGAGTTGAGAGATGCTGTTGAAGAAGAAGACGAATATGCCTGAAGCGTCCTGGAAGGAAGTATATGTACAAGATGGGAAGTAGATAGTGATAATGGTAGTTTAGTTTTCTCATTAGAGAACATGACATCAGATTCGCTAGAGGCCAGTTTAGGACGTAATAACGAGAAGCGGCGTTTATCGTTTGCGGGAGGCGGCAAGGCTGATATGGGATGTACAGAGGTGTTGCTAGAGAGGAAGGAGACCGAGAGTGTGGTGACCAAGATAGCGTGTTTCAGAACTACCTTTTCAGGAACTTTTGACGGGAGAAAGTTAAGAATGGCATCAAAGGGGCGCTGGGTCTGATAGTTTCTAGACTTGGCGGATGCAAAAGAAAGTGGTAATGATCGTGTAGATGATGCGGGAGAATGTGGCTGTTTGCGTCGCAACATGTAGCGGGCATTGCTAAACGATGACATGGACGAGGTCGGGGAAGGGTATGCCAATCCAGGTCCATCCATTTTGCAATCTTCGAGAACAGAGAAATCGCCGCCAGGGAACTTCTCCGAGAGCTGCAAGATTTTGTGTTCATTGAAGGAGCCTCGGTTAGACCACCACTTGTTCGCTACGCGTTCTGCTCGCTCGAGGATACTGACTAACCTGAGCGCCTCAGAGTCCTGACGGTGCAGGGGGGCTGGAAGCCGAAGAATGCGAACGGTGGGAGTTGGAAGAGCTTTTAGGGGTGGTGGGGCATGAGTGACGACTAGGACGAGAGAGTCACACAATGACTGGGAGGAGAAGAGGGGATAAAGATCGGTCTGTGAAGGAGCTACGGGAGAAAAAGTAAGAGCAGAAGAGGCGTAAGAGAGTGGGGATAGCGAACCTCCCAACACGAGGATGACACGGGGAAGTGGAAGGAAGGAATCGTCGTCGGTGTTGATAAACCAAGGCTGGTCAACTTGGAGATGGTGAAAAGGGTCAAGAGGGAGTCGAGGACGAAAGATGTCAGAGTTGGGCTTCATTGAGGATTAGTTGAGAATGAGAGCGGCAACGGAAAGATTCATGGCTGGCCAGGGAGATTATTTAACTCGCTCTTGTCGCCACGCCGAACTCTGGGTGGCCCGGCATTAGCCCCATTGGTTCGTGGACTGGTTTAGTTCATCTCCTCGGTCGTTTCATTTCCCCTCTCAACTTTGAGCCCAGGTAATCTTCCCGACAATTTCTCATTATCTTCTCCCTGCCTTGCTGCGCGCCCACACATTCTATTCTACATTTTCCAATTTTCCACCTCGCACCCTGTCTATCTTCTTTCCCTCTCTTCATTTTTACCCCCGCCGTACTACCGTTCTACTCCACTCCCATCGTGCCTTTCTGAGTCCCACGAGTCTGCTGATGCGTGTTCATGATAGTATAACCATGAGTATCATCCCCCAATTGTATGATAAATTCACATAGTCAGTTCCCACCGTTCTTGTCCTGGACACCACACGCGACTCTTCATCCGTAAATATTCCAGGGCTTCTTCCACTTGCCATTCTCCTATGAACCTCCATCTGTCATCACGGTGCAGTCGTGAAAGTATATCCTCCTTAGTGATTCCTCCTCCCAACCTAGGAGTTCGTCCAACACCTGATTCAGTTTTCCGCCGAGCATTTACGGCCTTCAATTCAGATTCTTCCATCACCTTCTCAACATAGTACCCAAGCAGCGCCGGTGTCACCGGCAGGTACCCTTCCTCGCCCGGCCCACAATCAGATACCTCTCCTTCCATTTCTTCTCCTCCCAGCACCTGACTTATTCTGTTCGACGTGCTGAACACTGTACTGTCTGCTCCAACGCTCCGCCCATATGACGTGCTTCCCGACTTCCATAATCCACTGATCTCCTCATTGTTAATTCGGCTGCAGGCTCGCATCGGCCCATCCCACACCACGATTTCCCCCGCATTCAACAAGTGGACAACTACCCACCTGAACAGCCTCTTCATTTTCGGTGGGATCTTCTCCTTGGGGATAATCTCCATCGTGCCAGTTATAGGTGGGCGATGAGACACTCCCTTAGACCTGCTCCTTCCCTCCTTCTCATTTCTCCTTTGTTCTGTCATCCGTCTCTTGGCTTCCGCTATGACAACACGTCTCGCCATGTCAGCCAGCTCGGGCACGCGACGGAGATAGGAAATCGTGAATCCAGTTTGTCTTCCTCTCCTCGTACTCACGCTGACATCACATGAATTAGAAGCACCATGATTAACCGGTTTGATTCGCGGCCTTGGTGTCCGCTCAACAGCACTTTGTCTGTCCTTTGCGGGCCTCGGAGTACGCTCCTGGTCGGCTGTGCCTTGCCTTGTTGTTGTTGTTGTTGTTGTTGATTCAAGATCATGTCCAGAAGTATCATTACCATCAGAGCCTCTTTCCATATGTGCACTTGGGGCAGGCACATCAGATGCATATAGCATGTAATGCTTAACATAGATACGAAACGTATTGTCAGTGAGGTCTTGTGAACGTAGTCGCGAAGGGTGTCGCAATCTCGGAGGACCCTGAAAGTGGGAAGGAGCGACCAGTTACCGCACGGGATTCCAGAATCTCATGGAAACACTTCACTTACCTGCTTTGTTGCCCTTGGCTTGACCGGACTGCTCGCAATAGATGAAACGGGCGATGCGCCACGTGTAGATGGCGTAGATGGTTCAGCCCTCTTCGGCGTGGCAGGCCCTACTTCCGCAGGTGGCGGTATCACGAACAGCTCCGTTAGAGAATAATGCGTCTTGTGGAGCTCCCGTACTCTTCTCCAATGCAGCAACTCGTCATTCGCGGATTTGCAGACCTCTACAGACAGGTTAACATTCCATTAGTCTGACAATTCGTATGCCGAAACATGAACCATCGCTGACCTATTTGGTTAACAACTATCTGTCGCGACCCAAACGCGTGTTGGATCTTTCCAACCACGTTCACAGGAAGTCCAATCCGAGTGATTGGCTTGGGCAGTGTTAGTGTATTCGTGTTAGTAGATGTCGTAGTGTTAGCAGTAGGATCAGTGGTTCTAGTCGCACTAGTTTTGGTCGTACTAGGCGGCTTAACGTTCTTGGACCCTTGAATACGTTGTGCGCAGTCGACCACAGCCGTTCCATCGTCGACTAGACGCGCATTAGTATCTGCTTCTTTTCGTCATTATGAACAAGAAGCACCCACCTGTGTATACAATCTTGTTTTCGTAGACTTGTATCCCCACAACCAGTCCCACGACGAGCACGGACCTACAAGGCACGCGTCCCAACCAAAAAAAGTCTACACCTAAGAGCATGAGGGAGGGGCTAATTCAATAATACACAGACAGAACGGCAAGGAATTACAACATGCCTGCGACAAGGTTCTCCTTCATCTCCATGACATCTCGTACAAAACACGGTGCAACTGCGTCGGCCGTAAGAGTCCACTTCCACAACTCCTCAACGTTAGCTAGGGGTTGCTTCTGTTGCTGCTGAACTTCTGGTTCATGTCGCGGTTGGCCGTGTTGTTGTTGCACCCCCGGTGTTGTCTCTCTTGACCTCCCTTCACGTCGCGACCCCTCCTGTCTTGGTTCATTTCTTTGCCTTTTCGAAGGCGACAACAGAATCTTCGTCGTCCGTGTTTCACTCTTTGACACGGTTGTAAAGCTCATGATAGAACAGTGGCGTGGTTGGCAAGAAGAAAAAAGTAGTCTTGGATACTGGTGGTTGAAGTTAGGAGTCAGACTAGGGCCTCAACATGAGGCAACATCACCGCACAGTCTTGTGTCGGGTGACTCACGAAAAAGCCTGCCCCAAGTGAACAAGTGAACAACACTAGTCACCCTGACTCGTATCAGGGGCCGTTTCTCGACTACCCAAACCTGAATTACAAACTAAGTATCTCCTACCCAAATATATAGTACATAGTACATATTATAAACTCTATACCGACCATGAAAGCAAATGTTGAGAGCAGACAACGAATCATGACGAAAGTAAGGCGGAGATGCGCGTTTGGATGTCCGCTTCCATAACTTGCCCACGCTCACTGGCTCATCTCTTTATCCGTTTCACGTCCCCGCCTTCACTCATGTCAAGCTGTCCAAGCACTTCTCTACTACCACTTGCACTTGCACTGCCACTTCCAAGGCTTGTGCTTGTGCTGTGGTGACCCTGAGCATTCTGCAAACCCATCCCGCTCCTCACACCTGGCTGGTACCTACCACCAAGGAGAAGACAGTCAACATACATGACACTTTCAATAAGCGATACAACCTACCCTGTCATTATGTATTCCATTGGCCTTTTCGTTCCTGCTTTAGCTGCTGTGTTAGCCTGATTGAACTGTCCGGCGGGACGTTGTACAGTCTCCTGCTGGAAGGGATTCTATGAGACCGAGTGTTCAATAAGAATCTCTAGGAGGTCTAACTTCAATGTGAAAGGCTCACCATACCAGGCGGGAAATTGAAACTTCCAACTGGAGTTTTGCGGATACTCTTGGGTGGATCTGCATTAGGCCCTGGCGGAGGAAGGTTGGGATCCTGCCTAGCAGTGCCAGTCGTGGTGAGCGTTGGGATTCCTCCTTGCCGTTTCTGGGCTTGTGGTGGTATTGGCGTTTTAGTCACGGCCTCGGGTCTCATAGATGTGACATTGGCAGAATTACGGGAGGTCTGCTGATTACACGATGTGCTCCTTGAACTTGCCGCTGACTCTGATTGCTCTTCCTCATAGTCCAAAGGCCTTCCTGTCTCCTCCTCGATAGGCATGCCTATGTCAACCCCCCCTAGATCAATTGATGCGAAGAATGCGTCATCCTGAGAGAAATTGAATGCTTCATCTTCTATGCATCCTGGGTTACCCGCGTCAGCCCCTGTCGCCTTCGGTGACGATGCTTCTGCTTCAGAGAATGATAAATTGCTTGCATTAGTGCCCGTGATACTCGTTTCTGAGAACGCCACTCGTCTTTGTGGTGGTGGCGGGTTAAGATTTTGTGGTTTGATATTATTTGGTATCCGTGAGGATTGATTGTGACTAGGTGTTGTGAAAGTTGTAGTTGTAGGATTGGCATTCTGTTGATGTTGTGGCATATGTGGTGTCCTTGGTTTGTTGTTGGCCGCTGTACTTGCTTCGGGGCGCATATGTGGGGGAATTGCTGGAATTGGCTTCCTTTGATTCTGTTGGGGTATGTTCGTTGATGTGCTGGAACTAGTGTTGGTGCTATTGTTGTTATTCAATTTGACTACTGTTGTGCTCGAAGAAGTAATAATGGGTTTGGTGTCTTCGAACTCAGGCCTTCGATGAAGTTGGCTTGCGTCGAATCTCGGCTGCCTCAGATGTCAGCATGGCTCATAGAAACACGCACCTGGGTACATACGGGTTGTACTTTTATCTTACTCACTCCCTCGGTATACGACTTGTCGTATAAACAGTTTCCAAGTATATTTCCAAAGCTTCGTAGAGCTCTTTTCAAACTGTCCGTAACAGCTTCCTTCTTACACTATGTAAGCTCTTCTAATCAGCAGGCGATACAAGATTTGCAAACCATTTCGCACCTTATCTAAAGCGGCACTTTTAGACTTTACATTGTCTGCTGCCCCAAAACCAGCATCCTCATGATGTGTACCATCCCTCAAGGTTACTCTAACAACGGCTGTAACTCCGGCGTTAAACCGCTGTGTGCTTTCATGATAATCAAGATAGTCTGTCGTAATGCTGACAACACGTGAGCTCCATCCATTGAAACCAAAAACCTCATTCGCAAGGTTGATAATCTTCCAACCCTCAACATATGTCAACTTTGGTCCGCCTGATGGACCTGGGCGGTGTGAAATATACTCAGGACCGAGTTTCTGGTTGAGTTTAACTTGCAGTAAAGCGATTTTCCTCGCAGATTCTTCGGATATTCCTTCTGGAATAAGAGAGATTTGTGTGCCGAAAGAATGTGGAGAGAACGGTATTGGTGTTCCATGCATGTTCGGACTGAACCCGCTTGTGATAAGATTCATTGACTGGTTTTTATCGAAAGAGTCTACGAGGTGACCACTTAGCGCACCAGCCATATGCGCACGAACAGAGATACAGTAGAGAGAGAACCAAGCAGTGTCGCTGGTTAAATAGTAGTAGACTCGGAGCCGACGCGCGTCCCGGATGTGACTGAGACAGGTATTGACTCACGTGACCGCGTGGTGAGCAACTGTTTAACTGTTTACTCTCTGAATCACTCTGTGACCGTCAACCGCATACATTCACATCATTTATACCACGAACGTGCCTCCCAGTTATAAGTAAACCCCATTGAACCCGGGATCATCGACCATTAAATACTGCCCGTTATGGCTCAAGACTAGCCCTCCCAAAGCTTTGGAACGAATAGAGTACACATTATCACGATGTCGAGCTCATGACGAGCTGCATGTGGGACCCATCTAGATAACTCTGGATTGAAATCACTAGAGATGCTCACAACAGTGGGAAGTTCCCGGATATGATATTTACCTACCCAAGCACAGCCACTGCAGCTCGCAAGCTTACTATCATCCTAGGACCCGATGCCAGAAACACAAGCCTTTGCTGGCTAGATTGCCACGAGTCGATGCGACCTTTTTTTTCCGTATCGAAGAAGGTTATGTCTTCTTTGATTCAATTGTCCCAACAGCAGTTCCTGTTATTTTTACTCCCTCCTTCCTTCGCCGCCGACGGGAAGAGCCTATTGACGTCAGAATTCGTTGTCCTTCTATACAAGGTGTAACTATCCCATAAGCCGTTTAGCTTGGATGTTGCAGTCACGGTGTACTTACCTGGTCACAGGTATCATTAATTGGCGATCCCTTAACTAACAAGAAACTCAAGGGAAAGGGGAGACGGTGTCGTGCACTCCATATGCTGATTGGCTCACCTCTGATGCTTTCCAGCCTCTAATTCTATCCAGGGGCTTGGATGATATCCAAAGTGATAAGACGACCGAGAGGGGCGAAGTCCAAGTTTATCTACCCAGTGGCATAATCTCATGACGCCCCCAGCACTTAGCTTTCGATATCATCACTTGGAGGTGATTTGGGATGGGCCCGATTTCATACATGGTCCCTGTCGTTCATATCCTCCATAGAGGCCATTTCAAGGTGAGGATTATTCCACCACCAGGAAGTAGTATTATCAGTCAATCAGGTTATGGCGACAGTCGTTAAGCAATTCTGGACACCATCTGCAACAGCTCCCATTATTAAAAGGGATATGAAGAATGGTGGTTATCTCTCGAGAACGACCCAGGTCAGAACATCGTACATTGAACAGCAATGTTGACAAAAAGTTAGCAACCCCTTGACTATGGCCCCTATATGTGCAGCTGCCCAGCACTTTGATTATTTGATGATTCGTTCCGATGTCAACCACAGTTGTATATGTTTCTGGTCTATTATAAAGAGTAAGGCAGCACCCGACGGAGCTCACCATGTAGTTCATTTCGTCGCTCAAGGTCTTCAGCATCATGGGCAGTGTTGGGAAGTAAGCGAGACCGTTCAAATCGCAGTGGGTACGTGGAGGTGCCAACTTGTAATGTGATACCATCATGATGGCAACAAAATACCTGCCAGGTTATTTTCATCGTATGCGCATTATCAGCATTTTTCAAACACCTTTCTTTAGTCCCACTTCTCATTGTTATCTTGACAACGCATGGAACGCTAATTCCGGGATGCTTGGTGTAATCACAATCGACTTTTCTTAGTACATTTGTCAAGATTTCTATGTGCCGTACTGTTGCAACTTGAGAGAGCTGTTGGCTTCGGCCGGAAATTTGGTCATCCAACTCAAGGATTGGGCGGTAGGTCTACCCTCTTCATGAACTACGAACCTCGAAGGTTTGCAGGGTCAAGGACACATGTTCGCGGAAAATGTCAGACAGGACACCTGGACCCATGACTGAATAGGTGGGGTGCTGAAGCATGATAAATGAATTGATTCGGAGTGGTATAGCCGATTCAGAAAAGCTTAGCATACCCCAAGATAGAGCCACGGTAGACAGTAAAGGGACTATTAAACTCCATTGTGGGGATCCACGTTCAGGGAATGACAAGAGAATCACCGTCAACTTCGGGAACTCACCTGGACACCAGCCCCGCATCAAGGCCGCAGATGTAGTGAGAGCGCCACATTTCGGATACGCATGGTCGTGGATGGGGGTGGCTAATTCTCTAGGACTAGATGTGAGCGCATAACCATTTTTCAGAGTTAAATCATCAATTGATGGGATTCTGACGGGATTAATTCTCAAATACATCGTATCAGATACAAATAGTCAACAAATCCCGCGGAAACAAGATCGTAAACCCCAGCTATTAACGAAAAACAAGCGCAGTTCAGTGAGAAAGCTTGATGGAGCAAGCGAGGAAGAGACTCGCGCCAGGTAACATGTCGAATTTCTGCAAGCGCGAGCATGACGGGAATCAGTTGTGGGAAGTGAATGAAATAAAGGCACGAGAAAGCGGGAGAACTACGACCAAGTGGTTCGCATCCAGTTCTATGCTGGCATCGTCCAATCCAATGACTCGCTAAATCTCTCGTTATCAAGGCCAGCTTGATTTAGCTGAACGATGCCAAAAAAGCATATCAAAAGTTCTCTGTTCGGCATTGCATGACGGGGAAAACTTGTGCGTGAGAACCAGTGAGAACAAACAGGCAGCATTTGGAAAAAACCACTCGACACCTTTGTTGAAGGTGACATGAGGCGATGACATACGATTAGCGCCACCATCTTGTGGATTCAACACTAGACGCAGTCTTGTCAGGGCCACTTGTGTAAGCGATACAGGAACGGTACCTGGAGGTGAAGCGTACTGTATATCGAGGTTTCAATGCTTTCAATACTCACCTATTCACACCTCTAGGCAACCCAAATTTCGGCACCCACCGGATCATTTTAAGATCATTTTGAAATTGTCAGTGAGGTCTATACGCATGTACTGTAGCGAAAACCTCGGAGTCGGTTATTCTAAAGTCATGAGAACAATAAAGAGTCATATCAGATAACTACTGGTATAGAGTCGGCTACTGTGATAACAAACTACACGTACAGGGAAGTATATCAGCGAATAGATATGCATGCTGCAGAACAATACTGGATTCAAGACGCCGTGATACAACAGGGTATAATGGATTTAAATAAAAAAAACTAATTGAACCAAGAGGTGAAGTGGGAATGTGTGAAATTACGGAATGAAAATACTCATGGATATATCACCCTACATTGTTTCACCTCGGGATATCATCCCATCGCGTAAGGTCCTCCTTTGCGGCTAGTAACACTTCCTGTAGAGTTCAGTCAGTATAGAGTATGAGTTTCAACAAGACCACTGACCGTAACGAGCGCCTGTCTCGTCTCGTCCTTGATCTCCTTCCACCTGTCCTCGTATCTTCGAAGGAGCTCTTCGTATTCATCTCGTTGTTGGCGAGTTGCCCCTGTTGTTGTTCGTATGATAGCCCGTAGAATACAGATCCCCGCAACCCACTCCACCTCATCATTCCCCCAGACGGAGTCCTTGGCAATAATATCAGAGAAAAGCCTCCCTGAAGCAAACGTGCGATCTGGTTCGCTAATTGAGGGCATTCTTAAAACGCCGAGTTCTAGGGCGGCAGCGTGTATGCGCGCCCATTGAACGTGGTCCTTCCTCCGTTGCCGGTCGCAGGCAATTCGTTGCATTTCATCAGTAAGAGAAGAGTTTGATGAAACCGGGGACGTCAAGGAAAGTCGTGGGTATACATTCGGTACCCACATAGAATGCCTTCGAATTTGCATTTCCAGGGCTTGCAGACCAGCGTGAGGTCCAGACACGCCAGCGTGCACAACAGTGTGTGTGAATAGATTAGAAGCATCCAAATAACGGCGGAGGTAAGGTATAGGATCTCGGTGAAGCGAATTTGAGTCGGAAAAGATAGAATCATACAGTGCGTCAATAACTGGGGCCAGTGGTGTTAATGAAGGGTTTGACAGGGAGAAGGTTTGAATCATGGAAGCAAGATTCGTCGCATCAAGGCCACGAATGAATGCATCTTGAATTGTAGACTGTGTAATGGGCATTCCAAGAGCATGGCTATGCGATGCACTTGGTGTATGACCTATGGTAGGCGTGTGAATACTCGCTGAACCCATGGGTGCAGCGGTTGCTTGAAGATTTCCGAACGAGAGAGGTGCAGCAACGGTCTCTGGGGCAACCAACTGGCTCGCGGTAGTAGCAGTAGTGTCCACGGTTGGGTATGGTATAACAGCGGGGGGAGGAACATTGGCGTTCCAACCAAGGGCATTTGACTGGGCTACTTTTGTCCAATCTTGAGTTAACTTTTGAAATAGCCAAGAACACGGTGCAAACCTTTTTCTGTAGATTTTTTGGCAGAACGTGGGCGGCCTTCCAATTTGCGTCTTGTTCTTCCTACAGTGTTCTTAAACCAGTTATATATTTGCTAGATTGAGCGGGAATACGGAAACACATGTTATTAAGGTGTGACCGAGCCGGAGAAGCAAGAGACATGCCTCTCTAAACCGTGGTTCAGCTTCTTCAATTCCTATAAATTCGTCAGGAAGACCAAACCGCGCGATAAATTCGGAGGCTCTTTCGAGGGCGAATTTCTTTGCATCACCTCTAATGGAACCCTGGGAGCGTCGCTCAAATTCTGCAAGATTACTGTGGTGGACATGTCAAGCGATGGGTGAATATGCAGATGAAAGACCAGAGTGGCTACCTTTTGAGAAAGGCGAGCTGCTGGTCGGTGTAAACCTTTGGAAGCCTGGGTTTGTGTACCCTAGGATCACTGGCCATGATATGCTGGAGGTGTCTTCATCGGAGAATGCCGAGATCCTGAGCCGGAATCCCAAACTGACCCAGCTCCGCACCCATGTGGCTCTTCAATGTCACTGACTCTCTGCGGTCATCTCACTCTTTCACCTGCGGTTGCCTTCACACATTAAGCTTAAATACCATGTGAATCACTTACTCTGTCACTAACAATCCCCCGACAATGTTACAAATAATACCCTCTTCTCCATGCCGCCATCGCGCTCGTTTGTTCAGTTTTAGAAATGATGGCAAGTCCGCCATCCTCGTAATACCCAAAAAAAGAGACCGCCTGAATCAAGTTTCCGTGTTCTAACATGGCATCGAAGTCACATACAGTGGTGTCTTGCCGCTTCTTTTTTCATGACAGCACCCGATCCGAGTCCAGCTCCTTAATTTTCGGGCATATCCCACAATGCCATTTCCTGTCTTCTTCATACGGCATCAATTGTTGCTTCCCAGTCATCATCAACGTTGCTCTGGTTTCGGTCCAAATTTGGTTCATTCCCAACACTTGCAAGGGTCTACTGTGAAGTGGAAAGTGTGACGTTGCCTCGGCGTCAAGCTGTCAGAGGCTTGATGCCCGCATTGTGTGTCATGACATTGCGGTGCTGCAATGCGCTGTTGACTTTTGTGCATTTCGGCCGATGCACTTGGGAGCGCTGATTTGGACACAATTAACACTACTTTAATTGCTTTCTAGGTAACTGACCTCGTTGTGAGAGATGCAATCTTCTCACCCGGCGTCTTAATCTTCGTGGAAGGCAGAGTGCAAAGCGTCGGGACCGGCTATGAGCTTCGTGTATTATATCATACTCTGATGAAGGGGATACTAGATATCTCACATAAAAATACACTCTTCTCCAGGCCTGAGTTGCTGCAAGAGCAATATTCTGTGGTAGGCTATCCCTGACATTCGGGCCACATGGTATGAGCCAAATCTTGTTCTGGTCATAGACAGGGCACATCAACCCGAATGAACATAAGTTGGCTGCCCAGACTGTTCAGGTCATCCAAAATTGATTTGGATACAAAGATATCGATGACCATGATCCACCCTCCGAAGTTCAAGGAAGTTCAAATTGTTTGCCGCTGTCAGCACCATCATCCTTTGGAGACCACCCACGGGCACTACTCTGTTCCGCTAACTGAAACAATGCTATGAACCACCTTTCTCGGCCGAGTTCCCAACAAGTACTAGTGCTAAGGAACGCCCTGTAGAGCGACAAGTAAGAGGACAACTTCCATCTCAGTAACGAGATTGCCTTTAACTCAACGCCCCACATGACGACTTATCAAGCAAATTTCTTTGAATACATCAGCTTCTGTGTACCTGGTTTGTGGCCACGACATATAGAGTACTCTCGCTTCACCTGTTCTGTGTGGCAGTCCATAAAAGGCAATAACCCCACTCGGCCCAACATTGTTCAGTTCCGACTTATTAGCTTGCACCAGGACGCCTACATGCCTCCATTCCTACTCAACTCTTTTCAATTGTAGCTACAACACACCAGTACCCGAGCATCCCTGCTCAGTTATTTGAAAACATTTCTCCGGGATGTCCAACTGTTTCAAACTGTTCCTTTGCTTCTTTGCCCCACATTTTTCCAGTTGTATTGCATACAATTCAACACCATTCAATCTCTTTCTCACCCATAGCAATCTTCAGCCACATATTCGGCCGAAATGTCATTGTCTTGATACATCTGAAAATGTATCAGGAGGAAATCATGCTTTTTGACGTCTAAGTATATACCCCACATTCTCCAGTTGATTAGATCTGATCATAAGGGACATTTCTGACTTGCTGTATGGGGGAAGGGAGCCCAAAACGCCGCACCCTTTACCGAATTGTGACGTTAGTGGATATTTGGATAAATAGGCTGCTAGAAGCTGCTGTTTAGTTGCAGCTCGCCTCCCACTATCTCACCACTGCAATGGACTCCGACCGCGACTCGAAACACCAGTCTGTTGAGCACCTTGAAAAGGGTGTTGATGAAGTAATGACAGCGTCTTCTCTTGGCGAAGAACGACTGGCCGAAGAGAGACGACTAGTCCGCAAGCTCGATAAGCGCATCCTTCCGATTGCCTGTCTTCTCTACCTCTTTGCATGTCAGTGTTTTCACAGTCGTGTTTGTGTGGACTTCTGGCTGATAGATAAGTGATATAGATCTTGACCGTTCCAACCTGGGCAATGCAAGGCTGCAGGGCATTGATGATGACATCCTCAATGGAGACCCAAAGGGTATCCTTTTTGATTGGATCAACTCTGCCTTTTACTTTTCATACGTAAGTGGCCTAAACTTGTGATGGTTATCAAATTAGACTGAGTCGAAATTAAACCCTAGATCCTATGTCAAGTACCAGCTAGTATTACTTCTAAACTCTTTCCCCCTCGAGTATGGATGGCAACAGCAGCTTTTGGCTGGGGTTTAAGTTCTACATTGATGGTAAGGCCTCTGTCAGGTTTCTATTGAATTATTCTCAATGGAATTTTTGTAGGCAACGGGATTCAACTTCGGTGGTATGATGGTCACTAGAATCTCTTTGGGAGTCTTCGAGGCAGGATTCGCTCCTGCAATCCCTCTCTACTTCTGTGAGTAGATCCGAAAATTCACCGAACTGCATCTCCCTTATGGTACATACAGCTCTATTTTATACTAAAGCCGAAATGGGTCTGCGAGTGAGTACTATGACCACAACGCATTTGCCTTGTGTTAATGTCGTGTAGATGGCCTATTGGTTTGGCTTTGCTGCTGTAGCAGGTGCCTTCGGTGGTTTGCTTGCTTTCGGTATTCAACATATCCAATCTCCCGTTCAAAATTGGAGGCTTTTGTTCATCATTGAGGTAAACTTGGTTCTAAATGTTACTGAGCTGCAACTAACATTCTCCAGGGTATCCCGGCCATATTACTTTCTGCCTTCACAATCTTCCTCTTGCCAAATCGCCCGGAGTCAACGACTTACCTTAATGAAAGGGAACGCGAAATAGCTATTGAAAGAATGAATAGGGCAACTAGTGGTGATACAGGAGCCACTGTCAATACTGGTAAGAAGAAGAAAAAAACATTTCGCAGTAAATAGGAATAGTCTGATGTCCTTGATAGCGCATATATTCAAGGCATTCCGCGACTGGAGAGTGAGCATTATCCGTCGATTCCTGTATGCAACTCTTATAACCAAATTTTACAGATCTACGTTGGCGGTGTCATTTACTTTGGACTAAACTGCGCACTGGCCTCCACCTCCGCATTCTTGCCGACACTCATCAAGGATCTCGGTTATAGTAAGTCAGCTTACTTCGTCTTCCATTTGACAGAAGCTCATGTTTTTTTTTGGAAAGGCAATGCACGTGCCCAGCTGCTCACAGTCCCTCCATATGCAGTCACCGCTGTTGTCCTTGTGATGTTTTGTTTCGTATCGGACAGATTGCAAACCCGTGGTATCCCCATCGCATTGGGTGGTGCCATTTCCGCGGTCGGCTACCTGTGAGCAAAGTTCCACGCCCCCAAGTTTGCTGAATCTGGACTGATCTCGTGTACCAGGCTGTTACTTGCTGTATCAAACAAACGTGTTGCCTACTTTGCGATGTTCTGTATCACTAGTGGGACCTACTCCTGCATCGGTCTTATCATTGCATGGTGTACGTGGTAGTTTCTACTCCTCCATTTCGGATCAGCAGACCTTATCGTGATATTTCCAGTCGCCCACAATCTAGGATCCGAAACGAAGAAAGCCACAGGCATTCCTATGTTTATGGCCATTGGCCAATGTGGCAGTATTCTTGGCTCTCACATCTTCCCTAAAACAGATGGTCCACGTTATATGTGAGTTTCCGTTATCCGAATATCTATTGTCCAGGGTTATTGACATGGTCCCGTTTTAGCAAAGGATTTGCAGGTTTGCATCCTTAATTTTTCGATTTGGATATCCTTTTTCTTACCTTGTTTCTGATAGTTTGCTGCGCTCTGGAGTGGCTCGTCGTCATTTGCGCGATTGTTTTGACTGTAAGTGACTCGGTTACCATATACTGTCGGCAGTTAATTAAATGCAAAATAGATTTCATATCGCTGGGCTAATGCACGGAGGGATAAATTGCATGGCAAACCAAAACCCAACGCAAAAGTCGACACAAGCGAATTCGCTGATGAGGTAGATCCCTTCTCCCAAGATCAAGACAAGCCAGAAAGACTCACGCTCCTTTCTCTCTAGGCCCCTGATTTCCGTTACATGCCTTGAGAACTTTTTCTCATTTAGACCATAATGGTTGGCCCTGTTCATGCGGTAACTCCGAATCAATATAGTCACTGTGTACAATAATTTTCTCGACACCTGTATATAAGAGAGAGTACGATAGGAATGAGATTGACGATATAATGCTCACGGGATACACCGAGATTGGATACTAGAATAAGTAGTAAGAAATTTGCTGTGCCCGGTAGAACGTCCCGTTTATCAAACATATTTTGGGTGGCTCTTTGGTCACTGATGGTCACTTAGTTTGATGATAGAGCATTTGAGGCACCAGCTCCACATTGATAACAAAGTTTTTTATTGATGAATGATACAGTGTGCGGGAAAAGCACGCGAACACACCATATCCCCAAAAGTTGGATCCCACGACAAACACCACAGTGGTTATAAGAATGAATCTGTCCCCCTTTGCCACATGCCAAGGTCAACAGCAGTAGAGAAATATCGTACGAGTTTTTCCTTTCTTCCATTATTCTACTACCGGGTCAAAAAAGTATTATTGTGAGCGATGAAAATATCACATTCTTCGGGTTCTTCTTGGACAATAGGCTATCAACTCAGTTGGCACCAGAAGGGCCTCGCATTTGGTGTGGTCTGGGTAGTTCCATTACTCTGTAAAGAGAGGAATATGGCGCCATGGAAGTGAAGAATTGTGTTTATGTGTTTGAGAAGGGGGGAAATCATTTGGAGGGTTCTTTGAATCACGTTGAGATACGGTTATAAGAATTTGCCCGGGTTAACTCATGAAGGTGGAGCAGTCGGTGGCGTTCATTACTCCTTGAAATAAATCTGGCGTCAAGGGAAGGCTCCACTTCATCGTCCATGAGCTGGAATAGTTTCTTGTAAGCAATTTACCGTTGCTACACCCTCTTCATGCGCCCACGATAGATGAGAACCCACACCCACTCGGACCGAATATTCTGACTGCTTTGCATCCGATCTGTTCGGATGGCCTTCCGAAGCAAATAAGCTCATGAGTAGCCCACGATGCGTCGCTGAACTTAAGACCGAATTGTACAGGATTAGTCCCAGACAAACGTAGCAGGGGCAAGGAGTTGAGTGGATCAGAAGCAAGCAAAGAATAGTTTGCATCATAAGTTCGGTGAAACCAGTGTATACTCCGCATGCACGGTGATAATGCTGTAATATGTTCAGTAGAAGGCTCGTGTTTGTGTCCAAAAGTGACTTGGCGGCACTGGCGGCTGCGGAAAACAAACGTCTTGATGAACGTTCTACGTGTACGGTATGAAGCTGGCTTACGCAGGAATCGGAGGGACTGGAGCACATGGGTGAGGGAGCATGTGTGATACCTAAATAGCTCGGAGAATTGGAAGGAGAGCGTGGCCTTGGCCATATTGCCAGCACATACCCTCTCCAGATATGGACATCATAAATGGAGTTCTAGGCCCAAGCTATTACGAACAATGGTCCTTGAGATAGACGCACTTTGTCAGTTGTACAGCTGAATAGCTGGCCAAGTCAGGATTCGACGAGCCATGGAGAATTATTATTGACCTGGATTCTCGGATTATTATCAACAGTCATGTGGATAGGACACACTCCAAGACCCTCACAGAACGGAATCCTGACCTGCTGGATCAGAAAGCGATATGCATCAGGCAAAACTTGAGATTTCAGATAGGATTATCAAACCCAAACTGAATACAACTCCCATTGATGTCACGCCGATAACATTTTGGCGTTGTGGGCGTTCCCAAACACACGCGGTCACGTGCAAAATCGCGGGTTTGTTGCGTTCATTCTGAAATCTGAATGGCCGTCCGCTCCATATCCACTTTGCATTCTCTCTACCATGTCTACGCCTGAGGACGTCTTCACTGACCAGGACCAGGAGCCCGCAATCGTCGACTTTGATCTTCTCGAGGCTGCCAAGGAAAATGTGCAGCCGCTAGCTACTGGTCGTCGAGCGACGGCCCTATCTGCCCTCCTTGCCACGCCCCATGCCCAGAGGGAAGCAAAGCTTTCGGCGACCCGCAATCGGCTGCGGATCAATGTCGAACTTGCTCTTGAGGATGAGGAGGGTGATCCTCTCGATGCATACACACGCCTAGTGAACTGGACGCTGGAGAACTATCCGCAGGGACATACCGCCGAATCTGGACTTCTAGAGCTCCTAGAAGAAGCTACGAGGGTGCTGAAGGACGACAGAGACGGAAAATGGAAGCAAGAAATGAAATATCTCAGACTGTGGTTGCTCTACGCTAGCTATGTGGAGAAACCAACGGTCATCTATAGGTTCTTGATTGCCAATGAGATTGGAACAAACCATGCCTTGCTTTATGAAGAATGTGCAGCCGTATTAGAACGAGATGGAAGGTGAGTTATCTAAGTTAATTGTTGCATCGGTTCATTTTTAAGAGCCTAATATGAACGGCAGGAAAAAGGATGCCGATGATATCTATACCCTAGGCATTGCTAGAAAAGCATCGCCACTTGATCATCTTCAGAGCAGATACGGCGAATTCCAGAAACGCATGCTGAGCAACGCATCCCTACCACAAACTGCTGGTGCTACATTAGGTGTATCCTCATCAGGGGGTACAAGTTCAACCTTAGAAAGCCGATCTACCTCTAGGTCCCAACGCGCTGCATTATCTACCACAAGGTTGGGATCAGCTGGCACTGCCTCGGGCTCCTCGCGCCCAGCTGCAACACCAGCAGCGTCGGCATCCAACTCTCGCCTCCAGGTTTTCGTGGATCCATCAGGTGGAGAAACAGAAGCAGCTGAAGCGGCAAGTAACGCATGGCCAGAGCTTGGAACACGTAAGTCACGGATCAAGGAGAACATTCCCGAGGTGAAAAAGCTTTCTGGAACGACGCTCAAGCAAGGTAGTCGGTCGTCCAAGAGGGTTTCCTCGGGGAGTGGTAGCACTTCCGCTGGGGCGTCGTCGTCTTCGAGAATTGTGCCATATCGAGATCCAGACCCCGCAGAGATGCCCCCTCCTGCGGCCCCTGCGTCAAAGAAGAAGATGGGGTTTATTCCTTTCGTTGATGATGCTGAGAAGACGCCGGCATCTCCTGTAACTCCAACTACGCCGAGATTTGTGCCATTTAGAGATGAGGTAAGAATGTTCATAAGCGTACTGCGAGTTTTTTTTTTCCCTTTCGCTTATTCTGCTTTAGGATATGGCTGCTGGTACATCTGGTGCAGGCTCAGAGTTTGAACCAATTATGAAAGACAAGAAGGCTGGTTTGAAATCGTCTGTTCCAGCTACTGAAGCTGAGGCATTACGAAAGGACCCATTGAAAAACTATGGGCCCGGAGTGGCGCTTTCAGCATCTAATGACGGATGAACAAAACAACTAATAGAGTTGTTATGCTACTCGTTGGGTAATTGATATATTGGTCTTTTTCTTCCTTTTTTTTTTTTTTATGCTGAGCTTCTGTTGAATTTATTTTACGGGATGAGTAGCGTACTACCATATTAGAGGAAACCGTAATTAATGCTTGGTTGTGGAGAGCTTGCCCCACATCCATTTGCCACATGACAACACATGACGAAGTCACTGCTACGAATTAGTGCGAGCTGATTTTGGATAAGAAGCCTAAACGGGCAACAATTTCCATGTGGCTGTTTATCTATTGCTTTGGACAAGCGAGTTGTTAGATTCGTACAGTAGCACTCTATTACGACTCGGAACTGCGCTAGTGGCGCACGTTTTAGAGAGACAGATGGATGTTTCCAAGAAACAGCGGGCGGCGTTAGAGTTGGCAGGCCAATGGACCAGAGCGATACGGCAACGCAGCAACAAATGAGATGGCAAAGTTAAATGATTCAATTATAGATTACTGCCTCGTTGTTGAAAGTTATGAAAATAGAGAACGAGGCACATGTGGATAGTCGTTCTAAAAAAACGAGGTCATCGGACAGTGAATACGTGGAGAGAAGGGAAAGAATCCGGGATGGGTCATGGAGGGTGGAATGAGGAGGGGGGAGGGAGCACAGTAAATGTAAGGAACGCGGGGCCAACGGAAACTGTTTGGGTGAGAGATTCACAGAGTACCGCGGGACTAACGTACGTGAAAAGGTTGTTGGAGGCAACGCATCCTATTGGACGAGGGGCATTTGTCCTTTACTTCAACCCTCCCCCCCCTTTTTTTTTTCCATCGAGATGGACGATGTAGTTTGGAAGAGAAGATTAAAAGATGGCGGAGGCCAGATTTGCCTATACGTGGTTAACGAGGGAGGAAGCCGGACTTTGGAGATGGAAGGCATCCCCCTCCTTCCCCTTCCTCCGTCCAATGTCCCGGTTAGTTGACAAGAATAGATTAGAATATGAGAGGTACATAAGAGGCCCTGTGTAAAGTCGTTTGCGGTCTCAGCGCCCGTTTCCCCTGTCCTACCCTCCCCTTGGGTCTTCCTTCCCCCCTGTTTCTCTTGCGAGACAATATTTCATAAACAAAAGGGCGTTCAAACACGAGGCCTAGACAGGACAATGATGTGCCCCCGCATGACAGTACTCGTTGTGTTCATGACGCTATTTGCGCTGCTTGTTCGCGCTGCACCCACCACTTTTACACCGAACGCGACACGGAGTGATGAACTGGAAGTTGTTGCGGGACGCTTAGGGAATGTCGCGGAGACGCTGGAGGCTTCAACAGTGGTGCACCCCGCCGAGCAGCAGCTTGCCGGGAAAAGGTATGTGTGGGATGTTATTAGGCTGGTGGTGAATGACTGACGGACCGGGGCTCGCTTTAGGGATAGCAGTAGACAACGATCACCACGAGCCCGGTTCCGACGGTGAGTAGTGGGCATAATTTCTTTTGTGGTGATTTTTGTGGCTGATTGATGATGATTGTGGCACAGGCGACATCCTGTAAGTGTTCAAATTTTTTGTTATTATTATTGGGATCCAACCGACGACGTATGAAGTGAGCAATTATTTTTTGGATGTGAACGAGACCCGGAATTATGTTTTCTGTATGACAGTGAGTATTGTTCCCATGGTGTCTTGATTCAGCTGAGTAGTAGACAAAGACTAGAAGAGTGAGAGTACATAGATGTTGTATAATAGATATTACCTAAGCAAAAGAGAAAAAAAAGAAATCAAAAGGTCGTTTCGTTGTGTTTGGCGAGGAGGGCAAGCAGCCAGCGTTTTCTGTGTTTCGTTCTGTCATTTCCTCTCCTTCGTCTCCATGGATCCCCACTACGACTCCAACATCTATCAACCACCCCCTTCACATCCCCATCCATACCTAACTGACCCACTTGTCTATATCACAAACATTCCTCATTATGTCACCGACGAAAACATCGCTACCGCCCTTGTCAGCTGTGCTCCTCTCAGACCAAAGATTGTGAGGGACCCCTCATCTACCGTTTTCTCTGGCGTTATTGAGTTCAAGTTCCTCGAGAAAGGTTCGTTATACTCTTCTGATAAGCCCACTTATCCCCCCCTCCTCATTAGCTTATTCTCTTTATTAGCTGAAAAAGCCTTGGCTACACTTCAGTCTCGCTTCGTTCCCAATCTTACTCCTCCTGTCCCTCTCGTTCTATCGCCTTTCCCTCCAACTATCCCCCCAACTCCTATTCCACCACCATCTGCCATACCGCGTCTTGTCAAGCATCTCCCATCGGGCTACACCGACTCACAACTATATGACCTCTTCCGGCCTTATGGTGCCCTCGCTTCAGCGCGCACCCCAACGCATTTCGGGCCTGACACAGGTATGATTGAGTTTTGGCACGAGGAAGACGCGCGTCACGCCGAAGAGGCCATGCATTGTGCAGAAGTCGACGGCCAGAATATTGCCGTCCAGGCTTATCAGCCAAGACGCTCCGCTAGTGGTTCCTTTCCAGAATTCAGCCCCGCAGCACCGGCATTTGTACCGGCTGCATCAGTCTATAGCCCTTATCCATCACAGGTGAGCCCTCTACCACCTGTTGGCATAGTTGTTTGTTTGGTTTTTGCCCTGTTGCTGAGGTGCTTTCTTTTTTGGCATTGGAGTATTCGCCACCTAGAACTGCTCCATACCCCATTGGCTCCCCACGAATGCATCAATTCATTCACGGACCAGGCCAACAAGTACAACTTGCTCCCCTGTCAGGCCCTGGCTCAAATAGCCACAGTGGTCTCATTGACCCATGTAATCTATTCTGTAAAGTCTGTTATTCTATTCATTGCCAACGACACGTTCGTGTAATCTCATGTACCCTTATCTTCTCAGAACTTAGATCCTGAGATTGACTCCAACGGCTTGTTCACGCATTTTCGCCAGGTAAGATGCACGAACTTCGTGTCCAAACCTGTCGTCTGATCAGGTTGTGTGTCAAGTTTGGTCAAATCGTCAGGTAAGGGGATCGCCTATTTTTCAACAACAAGTCCTATAATCCTTGGTCCTTCGCCACAGTGCGCGAGTTATGCGCAATGAAAATGGCGAAAGTAGAGGATTCGGTTTTGTTTCTTATCAGACCCCTGAACAAGGTGACTAATTGTGTATCACTGGCCGACCATGTGACATGATCTGATTTTGGTATTATAGCTGCCACCGCAATGCACTCTATGAATGGTGTACAGCTTGGTAGTAAGCAGATTGTTGTACGTCTACATGAGCCGAAGCAGCTACGGCAAGAAAAGTTGGCCCAGAGGTTTGGTCATAATGGGCACCCGAGGACTTCCAGTGGCGCGACTAGTCCTACCGCAAGCGAGGCTGGCGAAAGCTACATTGGTTGGTCTAGTCCTCGTGTGCATCCAGCCTCCTTGGCTGCTCAGCATCATGACCGCCATGAACGAGGTAGAAGAGGGTCTGGAAGCTACTATAATGTAATGACGGTTCTGCTCTTGTATTCTAGTATTTTCTTACGTCCTTGCACAGGCGGCTCTTTCTGGAACTCTTAATCTCCCCATGTGTTATGATGATTTGGCGGCTTTATCACCTGTTGTTCGGAAGGAAGTGTTGACCGGCGAGCTCAGCCGAAGAATCAAGACGATGGATGTTGTGCCTACTGATGATGTTGATGAAGTTGTTCGATCTTTGGTGTCTGTATCGCTCAGCGAAGTCATCAAATACATTGAAGACCCTAACAAGTTAAAGGAGCAGGCGCTTGGCATCGAGCGAAATATCAAGGCGAAAGCGCCATCGCCAGCAAAATCACCCGAGAAGTCGCCCGAAAAGTCACCATCGCCTGCTGTTTCTAGTGATTCTCGCTCGCCAGACTCCAATCTACACAATGCCACTGCTAGTGCACCAGAACATCCATCGACTCCTGTTTCCATCAGTGCTTCACTTACCACGCCTCCAAGGACTTCATCGCCTTCTGGATCCGTGCCACCCGTTTCTGAGCGTGATCGAATGCTTGCGGCAGTCAGCAAGATTGAGTCATCCCGTCTGACAGAGTTAACCGATTTGTTGATGAGTCTACCAAAGAGGGAACGCGCGATGTGCCTCTTCAATGTAGAAGTACTTCGTGCGAAATTGGTTGATGCAAAGATGGTGCTTGATAGTGAGGATGATCAAGAGGAGGCGCCGAAGACTGCCCTTCCCAAACCTGCGCCTCAACTTCCAGCGCCTGCAACTCCTGTATCGAAGAAGGTTGTATCTCAGGAGACTCCACAGACGCCAGAACTCTCATCCAGAGGGCCTTCTGCAACGTCATCCCCGCTTCCTGCCACTCCTAGCACTGCAGGAACAAATCACACGATTGCATCTCTTGCAAAGTTGTCAGCGGCGGAGATTGTCAGACTTGCAAATCTGCCCAGCTCGAGTGGATTGCCACTACCCAAACCCGATCCTTCTGTGGTTCAATCTACTGATGCCTTTATCGATGGGCTTCTTGATAAGCAGATTAATGACCGGAAGCAGGAGCTAGGAAAGAAATTGTGTGTATATTCGCCTTCTTTTTTTCTGATGTGGGTTTTATTGATGTTTGTGTTCCGCAGGTTCAAGGTTGTCAAGTCGTTTGGAATCAAGACTGCTGTACGTGTTTTGATGGATACCAAAGTGGATTTGTTACTGACTGGTGGCGTGTTTGTGTGTAGCCCAAGATCACAGTTGCCCTCCTGGACCAAGAAGACCTCAGAGCATTAGCTCATCTCATGAATTGTTACCCAGCAGTCCTTAAAGAAAAGGTGTTAGCAATGGCCGCAAAATAAATAAAAGTGGTAATGATACCTCAATATTAATTGCCCTGCTTGCCCTGCTCCCTCTGGCTCCCTTGTCTTCTTTCTTTTTCCACTCATAGTCGACTTGTGTTATTGTTGTTGCTGCTATTTTTCTTCCATGACTGGTATCCTCATTTCTCCCTGAGTGGCGCTTTTTCCCGTGTCGTTTAATTCACATTGCTATCCTGTGCATTCAACATTATCTACTTGTTGGAAAACGCTATCACTCTCCCCTTGTTCTGTTGACTATACCGCGGAAGGGATCTACGTATCATTTACATTCTTCCACGTTTTCCTCCTTAGCTCTCACCCTTTTATTCCTCATCGTTGACGACATTTTTTCCGAGCTTTCTTTCTCAGTCTAGGTCTTGAATATATACTTTGCATCGTGATCCCCCTAAATTCCTATTTTGTTTTAAATGGCGGTACTATTACTACTCGTTTCACGTTCACGCAATCCAAGCACATCTCTACCCCCCTCCTTTACGAGTTTCCTTTATCTCTCACCCCACTTTTTGTTCTCTTCATTTTTCTTAATGAAGTTACGATGACTATTGTTTTTCCCACTTCCTTTTTTGATGATATGGTATTGTCTTTACATTCTGTTTCTGCGGTGGCTTTCGCGATTTATTTTTAGAGGGAGGGTTATCTTGAAGTACTTGACGATGATAACGATGACGATAATGATGATAGTTTTACGGAATTATTAGAGGCCCGCTGAGATAATTGGTATTAGAAATCGCAGTATTGGTATGCCAATTGGGCTTGGCTACGCATGATAAGAGCTGCGGTGATGAATAAATATGCCATATAGTTGGACCATACGATGCTGTGTCGACAAGTAATACTTGTAGTAAAAAAAAAAAGATCATTTGGGTCACGTGGGAACATGTCACAACAAAAATAGGATGACCTGATTTTTTTCATTTTCTACAGTTGGCTTCTTTATAAGCTGGACTCGCTCCCACTTACTTCTCTCAAGTACTCTCATCACTGTGAGTGCTTCCTCTTCTTGTTTCTTTTTTAAAAAGTCTGTTGGCTTACCGGACTTTTTCTTTTCATTAGCTTTTTTCGAGATGTCTACCTCTTCGACGCCCCTTGCTGACGGTCGTATCCAGAACCGAGTAGAGAACTATACCAAGTTCTGGCAGAAGGACCCAAATAGAGAGGGAGAGGCTGATAACGAGAAGCGGTTGGATAACTATACTGACGTTGTCAATGGTACGTGAATTTATTTCTATTTTATTTCATTTTTTGTTGACGCTGGCGATTTTCAGGGTACTATGACGGAGCCACCGAATTGTACGAGTATGGTTGGGCCCAGTCGTTCCACTTTTCTCGATTCTACAAGGGAGAGGCGTTCCTGGCTTCGCTAGCCCGGCATGAACACTACCTGGCGTCGCAGATGGTTCTCCGGCCTGGTATGCGTGTGCTTGATGTTGGGTGTGGTGTTGGTGGTCCTGCGCGGGAGATTGCACGGTTTGCGGACGTGCAGATTGTTGGTTTGAACAATAACGACTTCCAGGTCCAGCGTGCGAGGCGGTATACCAAGAAGGCTGGTCTTGAGGAGCAGGTCACGTTTGTGAAGGGTGATTTTATGAAGTTGGCGGAGCAATTTGGAGAGAACTCATTTGATGCTGTGTATGCTATCGAGGCTACCGTGCATGCCCCCACGTGGGAGGGTGTGTATTCAGAGATCTTCAAGGTGTTGAAGCCTGGTGGCGTGGTATGTGACCCTTTCTCGGAGTTGATTGAGATATTGACCCTGCTTGTTGTAGTTTGGTGTTTACGAATGGTGTATGACAGATAGCTGGGATCCTTCCATTCCTGAGCACAAGGCGCTTGCACATCAGATCGAGCTTGGAAATGGTATCCCGGAAATGCGTCCCATCCGTTTGTCTCGTGAAGCACTCAAGTCGGTTGGTTTCATTATTGAACACGAGGAAGATTTGGCCGAGCGACCTGATGAGGTTCCTTGGTACTACCCATTGGAGGGTGACATCTGGAAAGCTCAAACTGTCTGGGATTACTTTACTGTCTGGCGTATGAGCTGGAGTGGCCAGCTTGTCAGTCACAATGCCATGCGTGTGATGGAATGGTTTGGCTTCTTGCCTAAGGGCACATGGGAGGTTGGTGAGTCGCTGAAGGTTGCTGGTGCTGCCCTCGTCAAGGGCGGTCAGACAAAGGTACCGTATTTGGGTTATCCGCACTTTGTAATAAGCAATCTAATTCTGTTGTCTTTTTTTTCTCTAGCTGTTCACACCAATGTACCTTGTTGTGAGTCGGAAACCTCAAAATTAATGCGATGCAGCGATAGTAGATCTTTTTTTTCCCTTATGTTCATCTGCAATGTTGTTTATCTATATCCTCATTTATACCCTAATCTCATATGTTCCGCCATCCCTTAGCATGCTTGTCTTTGTTCGTTTGCTTGCAATTAGGGTTTTTTGCGCAATGAAAGGATTTGAATGGACAATTTCTGTGTGGGTGAGATCAGAGGAAAGTCATGTTTAAACATAGGAAGCGCAGTCCGCAGGCAGATGGATGATATATAGATAGATATATATCAGCTCAATAGTCGGGGCAACGTGATAGTTCAACGTTAAACCCCATCTTGTCGCTGCACCCCAATGTCATTCAAAGCAACTGGACTTTTACCTGTAAACCCTGCAACCACTCGAGGCACCTCAACCAAGTTGAGCGCGTCATCGGATGACAAGATTGTATATACAAACGGCAAGACTGTCATCGTACGTCACTCCATTCATATTCCTATCTCTTACTATGATACATATCCCTAACTACTACTGAACACCCCACTGTTTCCCTTTGATTTCATTGATGGGCATTTACTACCAGTAGATCCGTGATTTGAAGGCAAGTATCCCGATAATTACTACATTACCCTAACTTGGGCTCAACTGTATTGCAGAATGCGTCGCCTGCTCTGGCGTACTCTGAACACGACCATCCAACAACCGTAGCGCGTATCTCGCCATCTGGGTATTACTGCGCGTCAGCCGATACTTCGGGCACAGGTTCGTCCATCTCGCCTTCCTCTCCCTCTCTCTCTTGCATTTACACTCTTTGCTCACACATGTGTGGCATTTTTAGTACGTGTGTGGGACCTCGCGGGAACGGATAGTGTGCTCAAGGGAGAGTACAAGGTCATCTCTGGACGAATGTAAGTGGATGCACTGCACAGTTAGGGGAAGAGGGATCTAATCTAATTTCTTATCTGTTCTAGTAATGATCTTGCGTGGGATGGTGAGAGCAAGCGTATCATTGCGGTTGGGGACGGACGTGAAAAGTAGGTCATCTCTGGCCTAACTCCTGCGACGCTGGATGATGATTACCGTTGGGTGTTAGATTTGGACATGCATTTATGATGGATACTGGGTCGTCTGTTGGGGAGATTATTGGTCACAACAAGGTAGGGATTCGATTTTTGTCTCTTATATGGATATGTCTTTCTTACTGCTTCTCACCGACAGCTGATCAATGCAGTGTCTATCCGCCCCCAACGACCATTCAGAGCTGCGACTGGTGGTGATGACGGTCTGATCATCTTCTATCACGGTACGTAATAGGAACTCTCCATATCCTCGTATCATGTCTTTAACATTCGTGAAACTATCACAGGGACTCCATACAAATACGAGAGGGTAAAGTATTTCCTTGCTTATTCAGGAGGTCTATATCATTTTTCGGTATGGATGTAGACAATCAAAACCCACACTAAATTTGTCCAAGACGTCCGCTATGCACCTTCTGGTGACGTATTTGCAAGTGTCGGTTCTGATTCCAAGATTTTCCTATACGATGGGAAGACGGGTGATACTTTGCATGAGATCACAGATAGCCCGCATAAAGGAAGCATTGTACGTATCTGAAAAAAAAGGTTGTCAAGGATGTGGTGACTAATTCGAGGTTTGGGGGGATGATAGATGGCGGCGACCTGGAGTCCTGATAGCAAGTCGCTTGTCACATCCTCGGCAGATTGTACAGTCAAGCTGTGTATGCACCTTGTCTCTCTATTTTTGACCAACTGTTCGATAAGATATCTCGCAATATAGGGGACGTCGAAACGCAGAAGAACCTGACAACCTGGTCGCTCGGCGCAGGCGTCGGAAACCAGCAAGTCGGGAATGCCTGGAGCGGCGAAGCCAATATTGTTTCTCTGTCTAATAATGGCGATCTAAACGTATTTGATCCCAGGACGGGTGACAAGCCGGTCCGAATCCTTACAGTAAGCATCGTAGCCATTTTTCTTTCCGAAATACACAAGACCTTGTGCAATCGACACTATAGGCGCCACAAAAAGCAATTACTGCTGGTGCACCTGTCGACTCGGATACCTTTATCGGGGGTTGTGCCGATGGTCGTGTCTTTGCGTTTGAACCTAGCGAAAGCAAGCCATTGGATGGACAATCACATGGTAGCCTAGTAGTTGGAATGGCAGCCTCTCCTAAGACCGGTACGATATACAGCGTTGGTTACGACGACCATGTGCGAGAGATTGACAGCACTTCCAAGAGTTTCTCGTACGTTCCTTTTGAGATGATGATTAAAGCTATCAGTAACTTGAACGTCATCATAATTAACAGACAAGCAAGAGTATCGACAAGCTCGCAGCCAAAGGCAGTTACTGTGGCAGGCGACGATAGTGTATTCGTGGCAGAATCAAATGGATTAGAAGCATTCAGATTGAATCAAAGAATTCACGAGGAGAAGACAGCATACACCCCAACGACGGTTGCTGCTACGAACAATCTCGTTGCAGTGGGAGATGTATGACCCAATGCCCTCCACTTCTATTCTTGCAAAGTTTTGGCTGACTGATAATTTGAAGGACCGCTTGGTGAGGCTATACGACTGGGACGGTAAATCTTTGAAAGCGGCGGGTACCCTAGAAGGTAACAATGGTTCGATATCTGTGCTAGCCTTCTCACCAGACGGTAAATTGATTGCATCGGGTGACGTACGTTGGCCTCCTTGTTCAGCTGCCTCTGAAAGTATCCCCGGTGTATTGATTTGAACTATGACAGTCAACTGGACGCATAGTACTATTTGATGCCGTCAAAAAAGAAGTATGCATCAACATTCAGTCAGATTATTTAGTTAAGAACTCAAAATCCTCGTTACCTTTACACAGCTTGTGACGACGCGCTGGTCGTTCCATTCTGGACGTGTGCTTTCGTTCGCATGGACCGCGGACTCGCGGCACTGCGCTTCTGGGTCGTTGGATACGCATGTCTGTGTTTGGAGCGTTGCAAAGCCACTGAAGAATGTCATCATTAGGAATGCAGGGCCCGGAGGCGTCAATGTGGTACTATGGCAGGGGGAGACGGCGAGTAAGTCAGCAAAGTTGGCAAGTGCGGGAGCAGACGGGTGTGTAAGAACATGGGAGATCACATTCCATGCATAATTATGCGTGTAGATTATATATCAAAGGTGTAGAGTTGGATAAATAAAGGAAGGAACTGTAATATAAATCATCACCTGGAGCTATGAAGAGGATTGTTCGAGGGAAGAAAAAAAAAGAAAACAAATACAATAGCCCGCAAAGAGCAGTGGTTCCAAAGATTGTAAGGCAACATTAGATGCCGAACCACCACGGAATCCCCTAGTAAAAGGCGAGGGGATTGTCTTTTTGTTGATTCGACTGTTGCCAATTGATAATAGGTCCGCGTTTGGTCCCGTAGGTGGGTTTTTGAATTTTGTTCAGCTGGCGGGGTTGTTTCCCACGACTTTATTAGGAGGGTGAGCCTCACGGGTGGTTGTGGCAGCAGCGGCAGCGGCAGCTCCTCTGCGTTACCTTGGCAAATGGGGGTATAAACACATGTAATACGTCGCTGCAAGGTTTTTGAGACTGGTAATATCACCTTCTGGGAAAGACTGTTTGAACCCAACTGTAAAGTCAGCCTCACATACTGTACTTCTGGCACCAATCCATTATTACGCGAAGCACAAAGTTGTATCTAGAGAATGAGTATGATAGCCTGTGATTATACATAACGATAAACAGCATATACACTTCAATAACTGGCATCTCTACGAAGATGTAGCCTCTTCAATGAGGGGGTCTACCGCTGAGTAGTAACTTGAAAAGTAATCAAGCTATATTTCACCGTGTTACGCTCCAAGCTTCGTATATCTTTATTCGTTTAATCTGATCATTAAGGAGAAAACAGATACCCAGTTATACTGCACATTTCCCACTAACAGTCCTTTTCACCTATGATACCGTCCGGTGTGACAACAAGATCCATCTTCCAATCATTCTCCCCTATTGGAACCTCCCCACTCTCAAGACACTGTTCACGCAGTGCCAACCCTACTAAATTAGCCATCTTTCCAGTCAGCTGCCATTGTAGCTCGCGATCCAAACATGTATGGTACTAACCTAGGAGCGGACGCTGATGCCCACTAGAAACATACGTCTGTATAAACCTGTCATAGTATCCCTTCCCATGTCCAAGCCGCGAGAGAGTCTTGTCGAACGCGACGCCTGCCAGGAATCGGAGCACAAAAGAAGTACACGGTTATTAGCAATGTCCCGAACACCTAGAAAGGACGCGTTTACCAGGGAGCAATATCAAATCTAACGGCTCACAGGTAGCGTCCATAACTGGGCCAAGAACAAAATAATTAGTAACTCCTTCAGAGGAAACGAAGCAGGGAAAAGAAAGGGGGGAGGTATAATGAAACCATATTCATATCCTCCTCACCATTCGTCCTCTCATTTCCCATCCACTGCCTTCCAGGCTCCTTAATTCCCCACAACCCGCTAGGTAACGACGATAGGTCGTCCTCTCCGTATAGCCTTACAAAATCCATCCGTCCATCCGCCGATTCTATTCTCGGAACGAACAGGAGCTTCTCTGGGGGTCATCCGTAAAATTCTACGCGGAAGAGGTACGATATCATGCGCACTAGAGTTGAGGATTGTAGAGACCAATGATTCTGTGCTCAGCTCTCCTGTTGGCATACTGAGATAGCAGCTCAAGGCTTTCGACCGAGTGAACCATGGAGCGGACACTATCTGGGCTGCGACAGCTTGCGCTGCACATATCACAATGTAGGGTCATAGTATTAGCTTAAGTGTTCTCGAGAGGGGCATTGGATTTCCAACATTGTTCATCGATGGACGCTGCAGGCAGCGCGCGAAGAGTTGCACCGATAGCTTTACGCAATGCTTTTTTCTGGGTTCTCAAGGTAGACTGCAGCATAGACATGTTAAGAGAGAGGAGAGCAAGGGGGATGTGTCACCCGTGACAAAAGCCAAAGGACGGGGAACAAGCGACAATATACCATTATCGTACAAGAGTAATATAGATCGCATGCAAACATAAGAAAAGAAAATCCCTAAGACCTTTCTCAAGACATTTCTACATCTTCCTGGGTGGTCGTGACCTGAGCCGCAGTTAGTCCCAACTGTGAACCAGGCTCGACATCACCCATGAACGCATCAAGTTCCTTATCCAACTCTTCAGCTGTTTTCGGCTGTTTCGTCTCTCTCTTAGCCCTAACACTTTGAGGTTTCGAGCGACCTCGTCCGACGGCTCCTCGGCTAGATTCAAAGAACGTTTAGCTTCTTCTGTCTAGACCCGTTCTAAAATAACATACGGAGCTGCTGACGCCTTTGCTGCATCATCACGGCTTAGCCTTTCTAACAACGCGGGTTTTTGGATTCTGTTGAGGAGCGACTGATTCGGAGCGCTTGCTGAGCGTCTTGCTCGTGGAGGCACAGTGTCGTAAGCAATGGACATTGGTTGACCTGCAAAACGCAAAACGTTATTAGCACTTGGCATTGCAGAACTCCATTCAACAATAGATAGACCGTCTCAAGGCAGGTCATGACATAGAAGGAAATGTCAGTTACCCTTCGCAAGGATTCCATCAAATTGCTTCTTTGCCCTCGTGGCCTCCGCAGTCGTTTCGAATGAAATGATTGCGACACCCGAAGAACGTCCACTGCGATCGTACTTTTAGGATACCAAACACGAATCAGGGGGTCGACAATTGGCATTTGTTTTCTTTCATGTGAAGCTCGGGGGTTGGTCGTACCCTGATTAATGGCTCACGAACGAGCGTCCCTATCTGACCAAATATAGCCTATTGAAAAAGAGTCGTATTCAGAATATGGCGGGGAGCATGGGAGAAGGATGACTATACCACTAAATCTTTTGGGGTAATTTCGTAATGCAAATTTGACACGACGATTTTGTTGTTGATGGAAGCGGCGGGACCCGCGGGGGCCTTATCATGCAACCATACGCCATCCCCACCACGCGCTGGACGCTGAAATTTGAGACAATACGTGAGCTGCGTTGACAAAGTTACAAAACAAAAAGACTAACGCTATATGGCTTTCGTGCACCTTTTTCCGAACGAAACGCGGCCATTAGCAGAAATTGAGAAAAGAGCTGAAGAATAACTGAGGGTGTGATGGAGGCAGCAAAGAAGCGGGGTCATATAATGTAAAATATGGTGGATTGTTCGGAGATACAATTTTTGAGCGGAGAGTAAATGCAATCACGCCCACGTCTTCTATTGGTATGATAAGGAGTACTAAGAGTGTAATAAGGACTATCTCTAGAACGGTATTTTCGGTGCCTTTGAAGTACGAGGGGGTTTGAGGGGGTGTGGCCTCCTTCTCTTGTAGTACTGTAGGCGTAATGTCAGGCGAAAAGGAGACTTCATTGATGAAATGACGACGTACATTCTTGTAATTGTAAACGCGGCGGTCCATATCGCGTAGCAGGATGCGTTTCCGAGCCTCCCGTTTCTTTTGAACACGTTCCCACTTATGTCCCTTGAACATGCGCTTCTTGCCAGCATACAGACGTGTTCCTGAAATCGCACCAGGAACGGGTTTGGGTTCGGGTGAACCCTCCCAATCAATAGGTAACGCCCACACTTCCTGCAACGTCGAGCCCTCCTCTGCCTCCTTGTCCACCGATCTCTGACTACTCGTTGCACTGTCCTCGGCGGAAAGTTGTGACACGTTTGTCTGAATTGAGGAAGGAACGCTGAATGGAGGATTCTTTGGACCAGTAGGAAGGAGATGCAGCAGTCCAGCCGCCTTGGCCTTCTTCACAAGTTCTGCTTGTCTGCGCAGCGAGTATTTCGCTTCAACCCATCTCCCTGTTTTCGGGTTCTTCCTTGGTACAAATGGGTTGGGCAGCCTTATAGCGGCAGCTTCCGCATTTTGGGATGGTGATATAGGGCCAAACTTGAGAATATGCTTTTTCAGGGAATTAAACTCGTGTAGTCGAAAGTTCTTCACAGCCTGGAAAGCAGCGGAAGAAGCAGACATGGCCGCCTCTGTCGTTCGTTTGTTGGTGAAAATGTAAATGTCCCAAAATGGACTTTGTTTGGCAATAACTCCCAAACCAAACAAAGCTGATATCATCGTCTTTCTTGAGACCACATCGCAGACTAACCTTGTAAGTCCTCTCTTAGCCATGACCACCAACATTACTGATCACCTTGTCTCCTTGAAAACCAGGGTGTCATACGCAGCGGCGACTGCCCATCCCTTTCTTGTATCAGCGGGAAATGGCACCCTCGATCCTGCACTTCTTGCTTTATGGCTCTCCCAGGACCGAATTTATGCCGCACACGCGTATCCACACTTCATCGGATCACTGATCGCAAACATCGGTTTTGACTCGAATCATGGTATCACCTCTCACCAAGAACTTTTTAATCAGCGCATTCTCAAGTTATTGGTGTTTTCCCTCGACAATGTAATCAGGGAAGTCAATTTCTTCAAGGATGCCGCTGAGAAATGGGGCCTACCTTTGGAATCTTGGATGGAGAGACAATCAACGCGTAATTATACAGCCGAGATGGCACGTGTTGCAGGGGGCAGAAACATCGAAGACGGGCTTGTTTTCCTATGGGCCATGGAAAAGGTGAGGCGAACTAGCGCTATTACGATTTACGTATTGATTATATCTCATGCAGGTTTATTTGGATGCATGGACCGGTGTTCATAGGGGCTTGGCCTCTATCCCCGGTGGTAATCCTTCCGACTCTGCAGTCGCCTCGTTC
Source organism: Amanita thiersii Skay4041 (assembly GCA_002554575.1). NCBI lineage: Eukaryota > Fungi > Basidiomycota > Agaricomycetes > Agaricales > Amanitaceae > Amanita > Amanita thiersii. Next base: position 83,926 of record KZ302000.1, on the reverse strand, counting down.
GCAAACAACTGGAGCTCCCCAGAATTCGTCGAATTCGTTGACGAACTTGCTACTCTCGTCAATGATCTCGGAATAAAACCAGGGACCGAAGCCTGGATAAGAGCAGAAGGGATTTGGAGCAGAATTGTAGAGCTCGAAGCGGACTTTTGGCCCAACACTGGCGAAGAAGTGACGCAACGGATCAACTAGCTTTTCTTCTATTGTGTAAAACTGGTGTGTAATATACTGAATAGTCAACTGTCAGCTGCTCTATTCTTCTTCCAAGAGGTGACGTGTGCGCGCATAATAAAGTGCCTTCTCAATGCGTCATTTTTCTCATCCAATATCGCGTGCATTTATAGATACAAACTCCATTTCGTTTGTGCGGACTTATGGGAGACGATTGGAGGAATCCAACCCTGAAAGGTAAAATGCAGCAGCCGAAAAATACAAAAAAGTGCACCGCAAATACACTCTAATGTACCGTGACTCTGCTTGAGCGGTTAGCCATGCATGACGTTGACCAAGTGGAGGGTGGAGTCCGAGCCCCATTCAGAGTAGGAACATAAACTCTGAGGAGTAATGACATAGTTCCAAGGTCTCAGAGCTATATAATGCCCCAAGCCAACCGCTTGCACCACACAGTCGCACAGAACGAATCTTAATCATGCCTCTCTTCGGTTCACACAAGAAGAAAGTCGGTTGATTTATTTACTACTTTGTGCAACAGCTTTTCATGAACGGTATTACAGAACACCACTACAGAACAACCCAGCACGCGGGCCAGTGACATGCCGCAGCAAGGGGTAGGAATGGGTACCACACAGGTATAGTACCCGTAACCTATTATTCTGTTCTGTTTGCAAACTGAACATACATAGCATCAGCCCTTTGGTGCCGGGACTGGCACTGGGATTGGAACAGGCCCGACACTTGGGCAGGAGGCCAGTCAAGGCCTCCACCAGCACGGCGCCAACTACCCATCTACCGGCACCGGTGCTAGAGCAGGCAGCGGTGGCGCTACTTACAACTACCAGGGACAACCTGCTAGCCAAGACCTTGGAAGTGAAGCCGTAAGGTCTAAAGGTTGGCAGAAGGAGCAAGAAGCGAAGACGTACATTTCTCAGAGTGGGGAACTCTCCGAAGCGGAGCGCCTTGAGCGTGAGGCTATTAGGCACCGCCAACGGGCGGTTGAACAAGGTCTGTACTAGCCCTCATGCTAGCATTGTAGGCGTCGTTGATAAACTGATTACTTGTTGTATAGGTGCTCATCCTGATAATAGGCCACTTGGTGGAAGCGGCGGTCCTAAGGGTGCTTATTAGAGATCTCAGATTATATGTTGTGAATGCACTATGCTAGTCCACCTTTTATACGAATTTATGAGTAATCTGACTTTTGTTTCATTTCTCAACAATTTCAACATCTTGCATAAAAACTATCTCGAGGATTACAAACAGCAAGTTAGACGAAACACTAAGTCCATGATGTATTACACTCTGCCAAACGACCGGCATAGCACTAACATCTAAAGATTGATATTGATGGGGGTGCAGCCAAGACTGATGAGACCGTTCTATGGGTGGCGTTAGTTACATTATGAGGTCCAACCAGATTTAACAAAGATGCTCACGAAACTGTTGTTGGAGCAACAAACAGGTTGGGCAGAGCTTTTGTTCAAGAAATATAAAAGAGTAAGTGACGTAACTATGTGGCGTCTGATAGATCAGGCTTACCAGCTGTTACCCCCAATTCCAAGGACAGAAATAGGGTTGCAAGTGACTGTAAAACGAAATCTTGTCAATATTATAGCCTCTCATTGATGGAGGTACTTACGGCCAACCAGACCCGTGATATCCCCTAAGTCAAGTCCAAGAAGACCAGCCAGGGAAGTTACGCTCGGGTGGGAGGCCTACAGTCAAGTACGCGTTAGTTACTGATAGGTGACTGAACTAGCTCGAGAAACAGACACTCTGGACGGAGTTGCAGCATTGGACGGAACCAACGTTGCATTGACTGATACTAGGCCCAGTGCGGGGGATAGCACTAGCAGAGACGAGGAGAGGAACAACGAGAACGAGAGCAGAGACACGAGCGAACATGATGTACCAAGCGAGTATTACACGGGAGCAACAGGATGAGGCTTTGGTGGCCACATACACCAGTTTTTATACGCCACCCGCAAGATCTATACGAGATATGGCAGGTACGTTGAAGTCCGCTGCAGGACGCCAAACGGCAGCTTTTCGTCTGGCTTATGCCATGAATGTGGCATAAAAGATCCAGAGCCTGCTAAACTGGTGAAAGGAAGCATGTCGCCCTAGTGGTTTCTGTGCTTCTAGCGCCAGTAGAACCACAATATGCTTCCTTCAAGCCTGTCCGCACGGTGGTGACGTTTGAAGGGAACTTCATACTGCATTGAATTGGCATAGCTTAAGTTCACCAAGGAACGTCAAAATATAAGATCATCTCGGGTATAGGATGGAGCTCATGCACTATGCTCCAGTAGCCTAACCGAAGGCAGCACTTGCCTCCTATATTCTTTGAGCAAATTATTTTTTCCCCAAAGGATAGCATGAAACTGCAAGGTAATATCTTCAAACACTCCTGTTAGGACGAAGAACAGAAAAGGGAGCTTACCAAATAATAAATTGAAGTAAGATCTTGACACCTACCCGCCGACTTCCATCTTGCTTAACGCATAACAAACATAACTTAAATGAAGGACCGTCAATTTGTCGCTGTTACCTATTCTTCTTAATCTGACACGCCATTCGAAATGCCTCATGCACAGTGACTCGGAATGGAGGGGTTGTCATCTGATTGTAGACAGAAGGTTATCCGCTGACCCAAGACCCTCGATCCTTGGGAAGGGTCTTAAGATCGCGGTGAGCCTCCATTGACACCGGATGGTTGTCTAATCGTACAACGATAAGTTTCGTTATTGACCTGCTTGCTCAGGAGTTTGGCCCATTCCCTTATTCCGAGGTAGGACGGCAATAGCGTTATCCCGACTGCTGATCAAACTGGCAGCTCAGTGACAGATATGCAAAGTAACGTCTAGGTAAATTTCCGTCAAGTCGAGCACTTACATGTGCATAGAGTGTCAACTGAACCACTTCTTACGGTCCCATAAATTTTTTTTATATCCGAAAATGGACTTGCGGATGGCCCATTATCACATCATCGAGTATTAGGAGATATTCCTGCTAGTGGCAAAGTGGCAATCCCAGTTTCGGACACCTCGAGAAAAAAGGATCTTCCTAGCTGTTGGGTATGCAACAAGCTCCAGTCCTTTCACTGCCAATGCATACCCTCTGCAGAGTCTGCACATGTGAGTGTTGATGTCAGGCTTTTCCCACCGTCGTTAACCATAGGGTAGATTCGGGTTGAATTGTATAATCATGACCCATTCGTCCTCATAGTCCCTTGGAACTGACATGACAGCTAGATGGCGACAAGCAACCGACACGAACTTGCACTAAGTTTGTATCGTGGTAAACAGTAAGGGGATGAGACCGCTACTGATACCGAACACTGAATACAGTACATCAATTATTCACCCATCGATAATCGCACATCATTGGGTTGTGTTGCCGGCGCCCACACTGGCAAGTGGCGTGGACTCCGTGGACTCTTCTTCAGAGTCTGTGTTGCCCATCATTTCCCCCTTAGTTCGTTCGTTACTTGACTGTTGTAAAAAAAAAGGATCAGTCTAACAACGAAGCATAACAAAAGTGTGGGTTTAACCTTGAATGACTTCAGATTTGTCATCCCGCGCGGTTTATTTTTCAACAGCCATGCCGTTGAATGTCATCGTTGCAATATATAACCTACAAGCTTCTCCCACCATCCCAACTGCCGGCACTCGGTATTTCACCGTTGTATACCGTCCTCCCGTTTCGTTGCAATCAGTCTCAGTACACATGGCAACCAGTGGATCCCTTCCAGAATCCGAATCACTCTCTAAGCCTACGCCGTGCTACGATGTACACAAGAAAATGAATGTTTGCACAAATGGAGGCATGGTTGGACTGGTACTCCGTAAGTAGAAAACCAGTACCTAGAAAATTCAAAGTTTGGGTGGTCAATCATAAGCTTTACTACTTCTATCTGGCATGTGAAGCCACTTCAGTAAACTCAGACTACCAAAGACTTATCTAGTCGGAACAATTAGAGTGAATGTGATACAGACAAACTCAAATGAATGCTATTTTAAAAAAATGAAGACGTACACTACATTGATTACCTACTAACAAGTCCATACCATGAACCAAGAATTCCTACCTACTATACCAAGGTAACCAATGATGAGGATGATATAGGGTCCATTCATCAAGACAGGCGAAACTAGATGATTGTCCAGTGTGTAAAGTATAGTCCATCAAATGATGTATTATTTATTCGACTGTAACCGACTTGGCCCTGAAAAAATGGAATTGAGTGACGCAAAATGCATAACAGTTTCAACTTACAGGTTACGTGGGAAGTCAACATCACAACCATTCTGCACTGCCAAGTGATAGCTAAGCAATTGAAGGGGTATGATGTTCAAAACGCCCTGGAGACAATCCACAGTCTTTGGAACACGAATAGTTTTTGCACCAGCGGGTATACCCTCATCACCCTCATTGCAAACAATGATAGGCTGCGCTTTGCGAGCAGTAATCTGAGCAAAGGCGGACTGAACCTTGGGATATAAAGAGTCTTGTGTCATGATAATGATGACGGGCATATTCTCATCAATAAGGGCAAGCGGTCCATGCTTCAATTCACCAGCCAAGATACCTTCAAAAGCGGGTCAGTGTCATCCAAAATACATAACCAAGTTCATACCTTCAGAGTGCATATAACTTATTTCTTTGATCTTCAAAGCACCCTCAAGGCATGTAGCATGTCTGTTATTCTGTCAATATATGAAAACACCAAGAAAATGAGAACTTACTGATATCCTCGTCCCATGAGCAACAAACTCTTATTACTTGAAATAGCCGAAGCAAGTTGTTGAAGGGATACATCTTGTTCAAGCACCTTTTTTATCATCGCAGGTAAAGCCTGAAGGCCCTTGATGATTTTGTTCCGACGCTCGGTCAAGGAGATCCGGTCCTCAGACAATTGCAGAGCAATCATCAACAGGGCGACATATTGGGATGTATACGCCTAGCAGAATCATATCGATAAAGAACTAGCCAAATTAACTGTAGACTGACCTTTGTTGAGGCGACTCCGACTTCGGGTCCAGCGTTGATGTGCACACCACAGTGAGTCTCTCTTGAGATAGTTGAGCCAACAGTATTCACGACACCGATACACAGAGCGCCTCTTTCTAGACAGTATCGTAGAGCCATGATGGTATCAGCAGTCTCTCCACTTTGACTGACAAAGATGCAGACATCGTCCCGGAAGATCGGTGTCTTTCTGTCAAGGAAATCACTAGCCAACTCAATGCTGACCGGTATTTCAGTCAGTTCTTCAAAAATGGCACGAGTAGCAAGGCAGGAGTGGTAACTAGTACCACAGGCAATGAAAACAATACGTCTTCCCCGGCGCATGATTGGCAGGTATGCCCGCAGGCCTCCTAGAGTGATCTTGTCAATGTCAAAGTTAACTCGACCACGCATGGTGTTCACAACGGACTCCGGCTGTTCGTAGATCTCTTTTTGCATGAAAGTGTCGAATTTACCCTTCATGATTGCCGCAATCTCTAGCTCAAGCGTTTCAATCATGCGGGTGGTAGCCAGTTGAGTAGGTGATTGATCGCCTTCGACTGTGCGTCGCAAGCGGTGAATATGAAGTTCACCTTCTGCGATGTGTGCAATGTCATCATCTTCAAGGTAAAGAACGCGCTTCGTATGTTCAACAACAGCAGCAGCATCCGAGGCAATGAAAAATTCAATGGGCTGTGGAAGACCATCATCAGACATAAAGGTGCGAGATTGAGTACGAAGGAGTCTGTTGCTTGCAGGGGGCGGTGCAAGCATAGCAGTTGGAGAAGTGGGTTGTTGCACTGAAGGAAGGTTAATAACTAATGCCGATGTGTATATATGCGTGTTTTTCACTCACGCGTCAAGTCATCTTGTACATCCACGAAGTCGACCTTCAACTTCTTGTCGGTCTTGACACCAATGAGCAAAGGAGAACCTCGACGAGCAGTAACGACTTCATTAGGAAAATGGATAGACTTGAACACGAAAGCGAATGAGCCCTCAAGTTCTCGGAGGACAGCTTTGATCAAATCCGTGAAAGTTAATCGCCTGTTCCCGCCATGTGAATCATAGATATACTTCGCCAAGATAGCGACAGCTTCTGTGTCAGTCTCAGATTCAAACTTATATCCTCGCTTTTGCAAGACAGTTCTCAGTTCAGCGCTGTTAGTAACGATTCCGTTGTGGACAACACAGAATTCAGCCTTGGGGTCAGATCGGACTGGATGACAGTTGACCTCCGAAGGGGGACCATGAGTTGCCCATCGTGTATGAGCGATGGAGACTTGAGCAATCACGGTCTTGTCGAAGTCAATGTTCGATTCCGCAATCTTCTTACGTAGCCCAGCAACCTTGCCAACCTCCTTGAAGAAAGCGGTGTCACCAGGTTTATCTCCATCAATGCAGAGACCCGCGGAATCATAACCACGGTATTCTTGGCGCGCGAGACCTGCACAGAGAATTTCCAAGATTTCTTGGCGGCGCTGTGGAATAAGGATGTTAGCGAGCGAATAATAGACATAAGCGATAAGTAGGAGCGATAAATGTGAAGGGACAAAGGAACGCTGGGGCTCTTTCCTCATCAAGAATAAAAAGGCCTAGTACAAATGTTGACCGAATTACACACCTTCTCTTTCAAATAGTTACAATAAGCGAAGATTCCACACATGATGATGCAACAGATGGAGACTTTAGAAGCTTGGGACAATGAATAAGGCGATACTTTGGCAGAAGGGGCAAGGGGATGCACGTACCGGAAGACGACGACTTGGAAAAAAACGAAAGAGGAAGAGGAAGACGTCCAAGGTGAATGAGCGGAGAAGCTATGCTTGGAGGACCTTTAAAGCATGACCCAATATGCATGGAAGATACAAATAGTCACAAATAGAGTCTATCCGAGGTCGCGGCATCACCTCACGCCAATGTCTGTGATCGTAAATAGCTTATCAGTTGTACACCGTTCCCTCGTCGCCCCTGGTGATTTGCTGTGCAAACCGATACTAATTTCTTGCTGTTGGTCTTCAGAATACATGTACTGATGCGCCCACCAAGAACCACTGTACTATAACTCCCACCCATGTGTCGGGTCTAGAAGGATACCGCTGCGATGCTAAACACATCCGATCTCCCCGAGCCTTCTTCAGCCGTATTTCACATTTTCCTCCAAGGGAAACCCACGCGGGGGGGAAGAATTAATCAGATTACGTCTTTATGTTGTTTCGTGATGACATGATGTATCAGGTAGTCAAAACCACCCTCTTTCTTACTGAGTAATCGAATAAAAGGTAACAGGATTGGCCGATAGTCTGTCGGTCATGTCGCGGGTCACTGAAAAGCGGTTACTAAAAAGCACTGGCTACCTCCATTTCTCGAGTTTCAAACACTGCACGGGAAGTTGGCTGAAAGAACAACCGATCAATTTTGTCCATTTTCGTATACTAGCGGCGAGATTGTCCGTCGTGTGATCAAAATCATCTGCTTGCCGACGGACAATAGAATGAAAGAACAGCTGTTGTGTCCCGTTAACGATAAACGAAGACATGTTCAAGGCCAGCGACTGTTTGTACCCTGCTCCGCTATTAGATAAGTAAGCTTGCAACGTTTTCAACAGGTGCATGCCTAGAACTGTTGACCCTGATATCAAGAAGCAAAGAAGACGCCTGGTCTTTGCAGGACCTCCTTCGTTGATGTACATGTTCAACAACCTGGAAACTGAAATCAATATTGTTGAGGTCGTAAGATCGAAGATCGTGTCTCATGGATTTGTCAATCAGCCGCTATAGTGGCATGACGGCCTCTCCTCCCACTCCATCTTTTTTGTGCATTTTGGGGACATGTGCTCCAATGGTCACCGTGACGGATCGATACGTTGATCAACCATGAGTTGTATTGCTTATTTTGCTACCCAATTAGGTTGGACATGAATTCATCGGGCGCTGGGCTGTAGCATATCTGCTGATCAATGGCCCTTTTCCACGCGTACGTAGGTACCACAAAGCAGCCTCGTTTCGTTTGTATCACTGTCTTTAGTGTGGCCAAAAGGCACTTGAACCCGATGCCAAACCCAAGTGTTCGTCAGGTGACTGTCAGTGACGTCACATGAAATTCGCACCCCCCTCTTTCAAGCTGCTTGCTTCAATGCCTCCTGACCCACCTTCCCCTTAAACACAGTGCAATACAATCAACATGGGTTACCAGTAAGGCTTTGATGTATCCGGTGCTACCTTGTTCTGATTTCCATTATAGCATACAAGGACCAAGGATCCATCGTGAGTTACAGTCCGGTATGGCAGACTGGAGAGTTAAAGAATTGTAGATACTCACAAAAGGCATACCATTATACCAGGGTAAGTTTACATGTGCTGTGTCGTGTATGGCATGCATGGCTGAGTTACTACAGGTTTTTATACGTTACTTTCGTTCGCTTTAAACCCAAATTCTCTATCCAACTTGGCCGCCACGTTCGTATAAACTGAAGGACCGACTGACGACATTCCCCGTTGCTGTATTGGTAGTGTAGAATGAAGTAGGCTGCGGAACATGTGTTCTTTGAACCAATATAGACAAAGTAAACTGTCCCTGTCATTATATGGAGAGTTGTTGTGGGGGTCAAATGCCACCAATCAATGTAATATAAAATTAAACTTGACATGTGGTAGTGTTTGATCAGCTAACCCTTCTAATCTCTTGTAATGTTCTGAGAAGTAATGAACAAGGTCGCTAGGGTGCACAAGTCCACTCGTAAACGCCTATCGTCAAAGATGAATAGACTCCAACCGACACTGAACTCATACTCAATTGGCAACCAGAGAGTTCTCATTACGACCGAAGACAAAGGACGGTCTCGTAAAAAGTTAAGCCGAAGGACACGGGGCAAGGAATCCTCGGCGGTGACCGAAAATTTTGGGGCTCACTTACGCATTCCGTTATCCAAGTTCATTCAAACTTTACGCGTACCTCTATTTTACTGGGGCGCTTAGCTTTAAGAAGCATAACGGCGAATGAAGTAGAGTCATTTGGGCGCTAATGACTTTCATTTTCGCTGTTTGCTTTGTCCTTACCTAATCAAGCAATTCTATTCATGGGACGGCCACCAGACTTAATGTGGGGATCAGCAATTTATTCCTTGTTGTTGCATTTCGAGATGTGTCTTTGACCTACTTTCAGCAATTCCGTAGTGTACTACCCCCCCCGACCCTACTGACTGATGGTCATTTGTGTCTATGATTATGCATCGACCCTGTGAGCCACTATGGATGGAGTTAAACCAACTTTTTCAAGGGAATTTTTTAATCGGCTTCCTTCGCAACTGACAGCTACGTGGAATCAGGAGAAGAATTTAAATGGACCTCACCTTATATTCCCCTCGTGCTGGGATATCCCACGGGCCTCCGTTTAAGGACATTAAGCTGGACGAACCTTTCAGCCTCCACTCATTAAAATCTCCATTCTCTTCGACTTCCACTCGTTTTTCACCCCAGGTTGCTCCCTAGTCTCTACCATGCCCGACTGGCAATCACCACAAGAAATACAGAAGGAGGCGGTGATCTTCACCAAGTTCATGCACTCGCTCCTTGGCCTCTATATGTATGCCTTGGTTACAATCACTTATCTGACCTGCTGAACCCGTTTTAGATATGAATGGTTTCTCTCCTTAGATTTCGACTGGGCTTTTATTACCGGGAAGAAGGCATTTCGCTGGCCGATGGTTAGCGTCTCTCATTCCATGCCCGCACTTGTCTTAATCATATTCGCCAGATCTTCTATTTTGCGAATAGATATCTATTGTTGTTTGCTCTGATTGGGATGTAAGTTGCACGCACCGTATCCGCCGGATTCATGCTGATTCTTATCCGTATAGCGCCATTGCTCTTGATACGACCGAGTATGTTGCTATTGATAGTGCATATTTCGCATCTAACCACGTAAATCAGGGAGATCAACTGTCAAGCGCTCTTCACGTTCAATCAGGTAAGTCGGACGCCGCCAAACTATGCATTTGTCCTGATGAACTGTAGATTGCAGGAGATGCTGCTGTGGGTCTTGCGAGCATCAACCTGTCCATTAGGACGTGAGTAGAATCCAATCAGCACTTGGCAATTTACTGAAAAGTCCCCAGAATGGCCGTCTGGTCACAGAACCGGATCATCGTAGGAGTGCTCGCTCTTGTGATACTCGGCCATTGGTCCCTCATTTTGCAAGGTATCCATCACTTTGTTATTCGTGTTAATTAGGCAGAGTCACCTGATGTGTTTTTCTCCAGGCGTGCAATTGACCGCAATGTGGGTTCCCGGTGTTGGTTGCGCCATTACGGACACAAACAACAAAATTCTCGCGGCCATCTTCATCTATTCAATGTGTTTCGACCTCTTGGTCTTACTCCTCAACACATATAAATTGTTCGGCATCAATTCCAAGGCTGGCCAGGCCATGGGAACTAGTCGGATTGGGAAGATGATTTTTGAGGATGGTCTTATTTACTTCGTCATAGCGTGAGTGATTTCAAGTGACGGCATTTATTACCTTACCTTTCAATGAATGTAATGCTGACATTCTATAACAGCTTCCTTGCCAACTTGATTGCCACCATTTTCATGCTGATGAATTTGAATTCAATCATGAGCGTTATTTTCAATGTCCCGGCGGCTATTGGCTCTACGGTATTCCCCAGTTATTTGCATCAAGCTAGCAATTGAATTAACTTGTCTCAGATAGTAGCTTGTCGTGCTGTGCGGCGACTATCCAACTTCACCAACCAAGGTCCTGAAGTCTAGTAAGTGCACGATATATCTCGAATTGGAGATAAAGACTTATTTTTTTCCTCAGTGCTAGCCATTCTTCGGGCACTGCGTTCCGTGGGAATGCCACAAGAGGCTTGCCGACAATCGGAAATGTGAGCCACGGTGCTCAAACCGGGGTTCACGTACAGGTGAATAAAAATGGATTACAGTCCAGTCATTCGTCTGATGTTGTTGCAGATGGAGACCTTCACTCGAGCAGAGCAAGGCAATGACGCTGACTATAAATATGATCAAAAAGTGAAAGGACAACTAACGTCTGAACGCGTGCTCCGTGGCGATGCCAGTACAGAAATGGACATCGACCTAGAAGCCAAGGCTGCTCTGTAAATGAACTCCAACGAAAAACACGGCAATACTGTTGATAAGGAAAATGTTCCGATGAGGGGATTAATACGTCGTATATGTTCGAGTTTGTTTGATGGATGTCAGATTGCAGCTGGAGTGAAACGGAAGTGCAAGGCGTGTCCATATACACAGCAAAATATCATTATTCGTTGGCGATTTTTTTATGTAGTGTACACTTCTTGATAGTTGATAGTCAATATGCCTTGGCTGTAGATAGTCGAAGCTTGGGACACCCTGGAACCAATATACCCTCAATCAAGCAGGTTCGACCTGATTGACTCTGAATGGAAGTAGATTTTAGTTTCTTCAGCTGTCGAGCCAAGCATTAGACCCTGAAGAGGTTTAAGTTGGACATGTGTTTGTTCCTCATTACAGCATAAATCAAGTAACATAAGGGATGAAACACGGATAACGTGCGATGAAGTGGAGGTAATAGCATCATGGTAATACTTTACATCCCAGCAAGCCAAGAATGTTCCTCCGGGGCTACTAACCTACAAGGGTAATTCCAGTCCGATCTTGATATTATTCGACATGTTGAATGAGGACAATATGTATGTATCATAAATGCTGTCGGAAGAAACTCCGAATTTACTCTAATCGATGGCGAAGAGGAAGGGTGAGTTAAAATGAAAACGAGAGAATTTACCTCTTCTATGCTTCATCATAATAACATGTCGGCTAGCTGTCCCCTAATTAGACCATTAGCTCCTCTTTGTTTATTTGTCGTATTGATAATAGAGATATGTGACTATCATTGTGACCGCGTATCAGAGTCAGAGCTGGATCCCCTAAGCTACCTTTCAAGTCCATGTCATTGTATAATTTGTATTGACTCACAAAAAACGACTTTGTTGGCTATTCCGCTTGACTAATTTTTCTGCTTATCGTTTAATGATTCATTATCATTGCAGTTTAACAGGGACGAATAGAACCTTTCATTTACCTCTATTCATAACTGCACCCCATTGATTAACGTAAGAGTCCGAGTAACAACATACCTTGAACATACTAAAACAGGGCATAAATGTTGTTTCCCGACATTAGATTTGGGGAGGTGTTGATATTTTGGTATACGTGCCGATAGAGTGCTGGAGTCAATGGTGGACTAGCGAATTCTGTACTACTAGTACGCGAGATGAAAGGTACGAATGGAGATGGGCTTGAAGAGTGCTGCGGTTTGTTTCCTCTCTCTGCCTAGGTTCTTTAGCAACGGGTTGGAATAAGAGGATGGACCCACTCCACTACAAGGGAAATCATATTTCACAAGGATGCCCATAGGGAGGGTGCAGATCCGAAGGTCAAATATAATCTGTGGAAAGTTTGCAGATGCGCCAACGCCGTTACCAACGTAAATGGTGTATGTTTGACAGACGATAAACATAAAATGTCCGATTTTCACAACTACAGGGTCGGCATTGCAGAAGTGTCTGGTGGTTAAATTGTTGACAAGAGGCTTGGTAAACATGTGATGATGCTCGACATCTGAAGTGGGAAATGTGATATGTGTCGCTTGAAAACAGGGACAACCATGAGAATTTGGGGCCTTATCGCGTGAATCTCTTCAAAACATGGAATTCTTCAAGCTACTAAAGACTCGGTGATTCACAAGCCAGGAGATCGAAGGATGTAGTTGATATGTCCGTTTCTGATAAAAAGCGGCAATGAGAAGCATTCAGGGATGAGAAGGGACTAAATGACAACCGCCGAATTTGGAAACACAACATTGTACGTTATGGATATCTAAACGGATTTATGGAATTAGGGGTGCCAGGTGGTCACTGGCGGTAAAAATAACGACACTCTTTTATAGCATAGTACCCATGGGACAGTGACGATGAAGATGCGATGCACGGGCAAAAGGCAAGTGGCAAGTAGCAGTTTGATGAGGAGAGACATAACGTTGAATGTTGATATGGATAATTGCTAGGAAGGGAGGCGGGATCTGAGTGGGAGATTGAGGAAGGGTGACGTTAGAAAGATTTTTCCCTGGAGCGAGTGGGAGATTCCTGAGGTTCTGATTTCATGGCGCTTTTTCCGAGAAGCAAGCCAAGTTTCTGCCTGATTCCCCATCCTGCTAATTCGGGAATCTCCTTGCTCGACCAGTCTTTTTACGGCCGTCAAACTCACTCCCATAACTGGGTAAATCGCATTTGCCATACGCCTTTATAATCGCCGGCGCGTGCTCCCATCTCTCCATCCACCCCACCCCGTTGCGTCTCTCTTAACTTCGCTAACATGGTGGATTGGAACTCTCAGGCAGAGATTATCAAGGATGCCAGTATGCAATATTCCTCTTCTTTCTGCGCATATACCCTGACGCCCATTACAGGGGCATTTGACCGGTTCATTCATACTCTTCTTGGACTTTATATGTGAGTCATTAGATTACCCCACGTTCAGATGTTGACATGTGCACTAGATGGGAATGGTTTACATCCTTGGACTTCGATTGGCAATTCATTACAGGCAAGAGGAAGTTCAGGTGGCCAATGGTATGACTGAGCGTCTGACTGTTCATCGAGTATACCGGCTCACATCCCTGTAGATTTTCTACTTCCTGAACAGATATTGCTTGATGTTCGCATTGATTGGAATGTGAGTGCATCCCAATTTTTTTAAATCATAACCTAATGCCCCTTTCAGTGCAATAGCTCTTAATGTTACAACGTGAGCTGAGATCGTCATAACTCAAAAGCTTCATGCATACTTACCAACAAGCCCAGTGAAATCGATTGCCAAGGACTATATACTTTCAATTCGGTATGACACTACATCTATTGTATCATCAATAACTCACAGGTTGTGCAATTTTTTAGCTATTTGGAAATGCGGCCGTTGGACTTTCTAGTATCAATCTTTCACTTCGAACGTATGTTCATGTTGGCCGAGTTGTCCTTCAACAAATTCACTGGTTTTTAGTATGGCTGTTTGGTCAAAGAAATGGTATATTGTCATTCCTTTGGTGGCTGTGATTCTTGGACATTGGTCTCTTCTATTACATGGTAGGTATATGCGTGGATCCATTGGATGATGTGGCTCACTCAAAATTAATAGGTGTTTTGCTGAAGGCTGCCTGGAGTGATGAGATGAAACAATGCATAATCACAGAAACCAATAATCGTATTCTGGCCATCTCTTTCATATATTCTATGGCGTTCGACTTCACTGTCCTGTCACTTACTGCTTGGAAGCTCCTCTATCCTTCAACTGGTCGTTCTCGCCTCGTCAGTCTCATCTTTAATGATGGTTTGATTTATTTTGTTATCGCGTAAGTATCACAAACATTGTTTATCCACTCTCAAGTGACTTTTATCTTTCCTAGTTTTCTTGCAAATCTCCTCGCAACGGTATGGATGCTTCTTGTCACTACAACGTGTAACTCATTTTCCGTTTTAGATCTTCATGTTATTGAATCTTAATCCTGTCATGTCGATCATTGCCAACGTCCCTGCGGCCATTGCTTCTACTGTATGCGGTTTCACACCAATAGTCGACTCGGCTAATGCAATTATTCTAGATCGTTGCATGCCGAGCTGTGCGCCGCCTAACCAACTTCACGAATCAGGGTCCAGAGCTCCTCCCGTTCGTGGTGTTTATCATCTATGGTGCCATATTAATTCTAATATTGTACTTATTTGAATAGTTCAACAACACAAGGCACTACTTTGGCATTCCGCTCTGGTCCTTCTGTTCTTCGTCCCAAAATTTCGACAAAAGTTAACGGAATGTCAGGCGATGGCGTGCATGTTCAGGTACGCAGATTTATAATCTGTGGCATTTCTTTCTAATAACTTTGCAGATGGAAACTTTTGAGAGTCCTAGCACTGGTTACTTGGATTACGATGCGGCTGGAAATGTTGTCAAAACTGACGCATACGATCCAGAAGGACAGAAGATCAGTAAAGAATTTAAACGACCCCCTTACTGAATTTACCAACGCCACGCAAGAAGAGCATCTAATACTTTTCGATTATCTGCAGCATACATGTTATTTTGCAAGTTCGTTGCTTCTACGCTGTAATTGACTGGAGCACTTCACAATCCTTTACAAAATCGTGTTACTCTGGCGATGTGCCTGGGTACACTTCTTATACCATTCATTGGATATTTACTTGGTAGACATAGGTCCTTATTCATTGCCATCAATCGAAAGATAGTACTGTATTTTAGAACGATTTTCGACTCCGAGCAGCAGTATTTGCGAAGTATAATTTGGGTGAGGAGATGCCAACTTCGTGTCATATATTCAACCGAGCTACTTGTGTACAATTCGCATTCAATTCTGTGTATTCGCTTAACCTGTGTGAGACATTTGATAAAGATGGTAGGCTATATTTCGCCTAGATGGGTCAGGTTGTCGTCTTTATTATTTGATTAATATTCTTATTGGCCGGAGTCAAATATTACACCTGAACCGGAAGGTGGTGTACATGTCACACATGATTGAGGGCAAGATGAGTGATCATCCAGCGTTGATCACGGAACACTTGGGAGGGAAAGTGAATATCACTCGAAGTGTTCGGAGAACCGAGGGAAAGATAATCCTTGCATAGGTTTTTGCGTAATCGAAGCAACGACGAGCAAAAGACTATTACTGGTCCATAGTGCTTTAAGGATTGATCATTTTTTAACGATGTCCTTGCCAGTGGCATCCTCGGGATCCGATTCGGAAAGGCCGATGTGATTGAATTGCGGAAGGTGGATGTTACCGACTACCATGATGGTATATTTCCCAGGTGGAATAGGGGATCAAAGGAACAGAATAGCTGTGGAGTCGATATGGTGCGGTGATGCGGTTTACCAACCGGACTCTATAGTATTCAGTAGCGTTGTACGGTTGTTCACATGGTTAATTGCAGCGTGATAGAAATCGTGTTTGATGAGGATTTGTGCCTCGCCTCGAAAGCATGTTCAAAAAAGTTTTGGGACAAAATCCAGGAGGGCTTACTAACCCATCTGGGGTAAGTCCAGAAATGGAGTGGGGACGTAGGGTAAACGGTAACTAGCGCAGTCAAGGCGATGGAGGGTGTGGAACTAAAAAATGGTTCCATATGATGCCCTGGAGAAAGCACCAAGAGAGATGCCGTAGTGCGTAGTATCTCCCCCATCAAAAATACTCATAAGTGCCATTCATTGTGTCATTTTCTTATTCAGCTAGTCGCGATTAATGTTTTCGCATACATTTCATGGTATGGGTTTGATAAAAGTAATAACGTTCATCACACCATCAATCGGAGTATTAGGTCATTAGGACCCCCAACAGCGCTCTGGAACGTTCAAAATATGTATAAGTATAGGTTGTAGGTATTCTTAAAAGTCAGTCTCTCCCATGCATCCATGGCTGCTTCCGAGTCGCCTGTGTCAGTGACACCTTGGAGAAGAAGACCAAAACTAGAAGTTTCCTTCTTGATGATTGAAAACATAGGAGAAGCTTTGAAAAAGGATAGTGCAAAAAGTTTTATGGGCGCTGATTTAGTGACATTTGGTGTGCGCAAAATGAGATTAATCACGCCCACATGGCCAAAGTTACTATTCGACAGCGCTATTCCACATTGAGCATGTGAGTCTATTACGTAATACAACAGTGATCATCTTTGCACCACGCTCGTCACGCTTGTTCCAGGTAAGTTGTCCAAACTCTTTGTACATCAGACTCACAAACATTCCATTTGTATGCTGTGTCAAATAGTCTTAGAATGGTTGATGGTCAAGGCAAGAAACGCGGGGCTCGTCGTCTATTCTCTTTCGACAACTTAAAGTCGCAAACAAAGCCTCACGACGCGGACAGCGAAACGCAGCAAAGAGGTCCAATTGTTAATGCATACTTGAATAAGGTGCTGCAGGAAGGGGACCCTTTTGGGGATGCCGCTCGCGTTGAGGGCACGCCTGTTTACCTTGATGGCAGTGAAGGTGCCCTGGGCGGACCAGAGGAAAACACTCAGTCACTTGCGGAAGAGAATGTTCGTGCCACTCATAGAACCCAGGGTTCATCTGCATCTTCACTTGCACTTAGATCTGCTACTCCAGATTCTATGCTGTCGGCTATGTCCCACACGCGTGCTCGCTGGGATTACTTACGCCAACACGTTCTACCAACGACTAGTCGTTCCACAACACCCCAGCCTTCTTCAACAACAACTACGACAACCGTCTCTCCTCCTCCTCAACCACCACGTTCACAAACACCCAAGCCATCTCGGTTTGCTCGTCTAGGTTTTCGCCACGTCGTCGATCAGGCTCGAGAGGCGGCTGAAGATACAACGGTATACGCTAGCGAAATCCGGAAGGCTTGCTGGAATTCTCGTTACATTGATACACACAAGTCAAAAGCAGAGAGGGATAATGTGTCTGCAACCATGGGAACAAATCTTTACCTACCGTTCATTTCGACCACGTCATTGAATAATACAGGTCCTCAACCAACCGCTATATACGGGAATACGAAAAAGCAAGAAGCAGGACATTCAACCCCTCCATCCGCTCTCAGTAACCGTTCTCTACCCACTTTGAAGCCTCTTTGGCTATTACTGATATCCCTTGCGGGGCCGTTGATTGATGGCAATATACAAGATGCGGTTCTTCCACATGAAACACTTGTTTTATCTGTCCTCCTAGGTCCATATCTCAAGCGTGGCAGCAGTGACTGGCTCGAGGAGGAGCGTCGTCTATCAATGGAGTGTTTTGAGACCATTACCAAGGCATGGTTCCCTTTAGACGAGGTAAGTTTCTTGCAGTCCGACCATGACTTGCGAAATAACATCACAATATGCATAGCGCTCATTTGTCAACTATTGTTTATGGTGCTGTACTTCAGCAATGTTACCACCCTGTGCGCTTCGCCTACGTGCACTAAATGTACTTCAAGTCTTACTGGGGCCTCGAGAAGTCAAATTAATCTGTACTCCTACTGCGTTCAGAAGCATTGTTTGTGGACTGTTGAACCTTCTCGCCATCTCGTCAACGGAACCATTATACTCATCCGACACCGAAGGGCGCAGGTGCATTGAAAATTCTTTGGCTTTACTGCGCTCTGGTGCTTGTGTCAGTTTCGACACTGATAATCTAGAAGACCGTTATGGTGTCAACCCTACTGAAATAGACAAGGCAGATCTGAATGGGCCGTTGATATGTGAAAGTGTAGCGAGATGTATCGAGACGTCGTTCGGCAATGCCCGTGCCTGGCTCATTCAGTATGCTGCTGAGGTAAAAACCCTTGTTTGCTTTTCTCTTCGACACTTATGTATTGTCATGTTAGGGTAGCTGGATATCCCTACCGCCGAAGTCATCATCATTGGTTGCCGCTCTACATGCGCAGAAGTTAAGCTCCCTGGCTCGGGCATCGGCTCATATGCTTTCTCCTAGTGGAAAACACCACGGAGTTACTGGTAATGATCTACAAATCTTGTTAAACTTTCTACAAGGGCGAGTGTTACCTGAGCTTGATCGCGTCAGTGCCAAAAATGGAACGGAAGCCCGCTTAAACATCGTAAAGGTAGTTCTCCATTTGTTAGCCATGGATCGCCATCATTTCGCAAGGCAATGGGCGACTTCGATGGTCAATGACTGGTATCGTGACCCTGGTGAATGGAAGAACAGTTTTGAACTAGGCCTAAAGGATATGGTTCGGACTTCCGAGTTCTTTGATTATTTGTAAATTTCTGATGCGTTTGTTACCAGATTAACGATGAGTTCTGGGAGATAACCCTGAGTACCGTCCTGTCTGTGCTGCGGCTGTTTCATGATCCTACACGTCAACGTATTGTTGCATTTATTTTTCCCCTTCTCAACCAGGTCAGTGTGATTCAATATTTTTCGGCAATGTGTGCCATACTAATGCCGTATAGCGGTTAATTGAGGACCCTCCACCGTATCCATACCCTGAATTGTCAAGCCTTCTTGGACAAGTCTCCCACCTATATCCAACCTTGTTCTACAAACCATTGTTTTCATGTGCAGCTTCGTCGAAAGAATATGTAGTTATTAATCATCTTTGCACTTTTGCTGCGACTACGAGATATGTTCCTGATTACTGGATACGGGACGCTGAAATGATGTCCGTTGCTCTTATGGCTGATGGCGGCTCCAAGAAAACAACGGAATTTGTTGAAGCAGGGGTTCCGACATGGGAGACGGCAAAGCTTGGCCAGTTGGTGGTTATCACTGAATTGATTGGCCAAATACAAGCTGTTCGTCATAAGAAAGAACAGATGCCAGTAAGTTCAGTAGGTGCCAGTTGTTGCAGCTAGTGATTCCTATAGAACACAGATAGCAGTTTCCTTGATACTGTGAAGTTTGCCTTGGCGCTAGAATCTCGAATCTCAGTCTTGCTTGATGCCAAGGTTGATGATTTATGTGTTGTTCACTGGTGTGATCCACTGATTCCATGTTTTTCAGGAGAGAGTTAGACTATTACCCTTCTCTCTGCGGATACTCTATTGTATTTTGTTTCGGGAAATACGACTACTCACTCGTTCCACAAGGCCGTATGTACTATATTTTCGTTGAAGGTTGTCTTATATGATAAATCACTGACTGGATAGTGCATCCTGGTTATCGAAAATTGTGACATGGCTCTTAGATCATTTCAACGAGGAGATCATGAGTGATACTGTCTTTGACGAACAGGAGACAAGTCTCGGCCAGCTACAAGGTCTATATCAGGCTGCTGGGAATGGGATGCACTTTGGAAAGGTACTGGACTTAAACATGATAATTTATATTCTACTTATCTGCATCAAAGCGGCGCAGTACTGTGCTATTATCGTCGCGTGGGACGTATATGGATGGAACTGAAGATTCAACCAAATCCGACATGTTTGAATCCCTCATGCAAAGGGTAGAACTGCTAAGTTCAACTGAGAAGGGTTTTCCTTCAAAGGGATTGAAACTGCTTGTTTTGATGTCAACGCTATCGCCAATTGAAGACTTTTTGCGACTTGGACCTGTTATTTGGGAACATGGACTGAGCGAATCAGATCCATCCATTCTGAACCCGGTATGATTGTGCGGAGCTCTGCTCTGTGGTTGATCTGACTATTTCTGAAGGCTTGCTATCTGGCAATGCAATGTGCCGAGAAGACGCCGCATGATTTCCTTAGCACGATCGAAGTTGATCTCAAAAGGTATTATCATTAGCACCAGTGTTTAGTAGCTGATTACTGATACCGAGAATCGTAGCTCTGATGATAAGACAAGGTTGATCGCCGTTCAGAGAATCGGTACTCTGATAAATTGGCGGTTCCAACTGATGTCCCAGCAGGTGCTAATGGATCGCTCACATCGGCCTTTCAAGTTTACTCGTGGTCCTCTGTCGTTTGTAGCAACCGACATGGGTTCTGGCTTATATGTTCACGAAAAAAATTCAGACCAAGGCCAAAGTCCTGTTCCAGCTGAGCTGAAGAAGCGGCTGGCTGAAATTGGCTGGGCACAAGAGGTTGCTGCCGTAGATCCACACCAAGAATGGCTCGAAATGCCACTTTCGTTACTTCCAGCCCACCACTTTAGTAGGTTGGAAGCCTCGGTTCCTGAACAAGGTCAATTATCGCCCTCTTCAAGCCAAGCACTGGGATCCCCAAGGCCCTCATCTATGGTATCTGGAGAAAAAGCGAATGACCAGTCACTTCTTCGTCGCAATTCTAGCTCTGGTGGACCTGTTCACATTGCAAAGCGAAAAGCTCTGTTTGTTCCTTCATTGGCACAAATCTTTACACAGGTATCCAATCTAGTTTTCGATCCAAATGTTTCTGTTGCTTCGGAGGCTCGTGCTGTCATCGTCGACCTCATGCGGAACGATCCCAGTCTTATCAGCCGACCACTACTTGACATGTTCGGAGGGGAGGAGAAAGACATTCCAAAAGCTGTATCAACCTTCAACCTTTACGTTCATGTACTCCCTCAAATACCACCTTCAATGGCTCATCATATTTTCAACAATTTGGCCGGATACCTGAAGACCATTTCAAGGCAAAGTGAAGCAAATGAGCTAGTTGGAGACTTTGCACGTACGATACCTCTTCTGGCTGACCTGGCCACCCAAGTGAGCAGCATGTCTATGCGCGAGATACGCCGTGCGAAAGTCGAACTGTTCTTTATTCCCACTGGAGCTTTTTGGTTTCCTTATCCTTCACCGAATGAGTCTATGTTCCCGACAAAACTTCCTACAACGCGAAGTCCATTTGAGGATATTCCTTCTCATGTTGTTTCGATAACTTTAGTCCGTGTCTGTCAAAACATGTTATTCCTATCTATGCTTCGCCGAAATCCTCAAGATGTACAGACCATTCGAAAAAACATGTCCCGGTTTGATTTACCTTCCTTAGACGGGGACGTCCCTTCCACCGACATTCAACTTGGTGATTTCCTACCTTCAAGGAAGCCGACTGGATCGATTAAACCTGGCGAAGCATTCCAGGCGTTATCTATGACACTTTCCCGTAGTTATCTACTTCTGGTGGCCCAGATCTTTAGATCGATGTCGCGACATCTGAGTGACCGGAATGAGCTAGCTTTATTCATGGATGGAATCAATCGCATATTACTGAGGCATGGTGATGAGATAGGGATTGTTAGTCAAGCTATGATTAGTAAGTCACCTCAGACCGATTCTTTGTTATCAGCTCTGATCACCAATAGCCTTGATGATTGCTAGCACAAGGTTCCGACGGTTGTTCATGTCAGGTGGCGCATATTTGCTTTTTATGCCGGCATTAGTCAAGGTCTACACGGAATCAGAATCACATTCGGGTATTAGACTAGCTATTGAATATGCTGTGAACCGCTTCTATGCGCTTCACCAAGACTCTTTTATCTTCCAGAGTCTTGACATCCTCTCAAAGTTGTCAGCAATTCCAAATGAGAACGAAGATTGGTTCGGAAAGAATGCGTTCGAGCTATTTGTTTCGTTGCGCCGGGGCATTTCTCCATCAACTCCTGACCCCGCCGGCATACATGATATTAATAAATCGCAGGAGCGTGAGGCTCTTCTCGTGAACACGGCAGACGAGAAGCCCCAGACATTCCTGGCATCTATGCGTCATGGGAGCTCACAGAATGATGGACAAGTCACGTTCGATCTTCCAGAAGAATATCAAGCCACGAAGCTTCGTGTTAGCGACTTTATCCGGTTGTTCCTGACTATCATTGCTCATGACCTTTCTAACATACGTGGGGAGAATTTCTTGAAACTTTTCCGCCTTGTTGTTCCATATATGCTAGAAGTCTCTCCCTCGGGCCGTTCAATCTTGCAGGAAGGCATCGATGCTCTAGGCCTCATCTTCTCTAAAGCGGTCGCCAAAGGAAAGTCTGACCGAGATGAAAACCCGCTGATAGAACGGGGCTCAGAAAGGCAAACATCTGAGAACGATAGAACAAACAGCGACATGGTCGTGATGTGTCTGGACTATTTATCCCTGATAATAGCATTTGCGCGTGCTGGTGGAGTGGTACGGCGATGGACTACCCGCCGTGCGATCGAGATGATTCGTGGAATGCTTAAAGATTCGGACGATTTTAACGATCGCTTCTCCTGTTTCTTTTCTGATTTAACTGAGGCATCTCTGCTACGCAGTAATCCTCCTTCTTTGAAAGAGGTCGTAAACTATCTTCAGGATTTAGCTCCAATTATCAGCACATATGGTGTCGGACTGGACTTTGGTCGGGTTTTCGGTGCATTATCAAGGGTGGCTGCCATGCCAGCCTATTTAGGGGACGCCAACTTTTCCCGGGTGCTTGGCACTGAAATTTGCAGCGCCGGCCTCACAGCATGCGCATTAGCTGGCAGTGAAGGTCTAATTATGTCTTTACCTTACCGCCTGAATCTCGTTTCTCTGCTGGCTCAAGCTGTCCTACTCCGCAATACAAATATCGCAGCCGAACTGGAGAAGCACCCACCAACATATGACTACCTAGCTGGTATCATCTTACCCTTTGTCATGACACTCAAGACGGAGACTGCAGTGCTATCTCTTGGAAACAGTCGAGACTCCTGGCAATATTCAGCGGTTGTTCATGTGTGGATACGAATGATTGCATACACCATGTCTGCTTGTCAGAGGAATCACCTGGACCTTCTAGGCAATAAGCAAATAAATGACAAAGGCAGCTCAACAAAGGGCGCTGCGTCTGCCCGAATTCCGACTTTTGTCGCTGCAATGCAAGTTCTCAAAGTCATTCTCGTGAGAGCGGATGTTGAGCTTTCCACGCATGTCCCTGGCTTGTGGAATCGCGTCGCGATGTTTTTCAGGACGGTGCTAGAGGGTGGTAATGCCCAATTTGCCTTGCAACCGTTAGATCAGTCCGTGCCTCCGTCGCCTCTTGGTACACCGATAGCTACACCGATAGCCACACCTATTGCAACACCTAGAGGCAGCTTGCAGATAGATGGCTCTCAATTCCTATCCATGCCAGATTTTCGCAATCCTTTAATCTTCGATCGGTCGTATCTCAGTCCACGCGTTGTTGATTATTCACTATGGTCACTATTTGAACTGCTGTGTTCATACCGCAGTCCATTGACGCTCCAGTTGCGGTCTTTTATAACTGAGAAAGTTGTGGACCTTGAGCAAGATCTCAGGGCACAGCAGCAGCTTAACCCACTCGTTTCTCCCTCTCTCTCAACCCCTGGAAGCCGGCCTGTTTCCTCGGCGTTCTCCAAACCCCGGAGACGGGTATCGGCTCTTCCTACTCCAGATGCCTCGCCTGGGCCGAACGTATCAACGGACACCTATCAAAACACATCGTACCTAACCATATCAGACAGTCGCAAACCTGGATACCTACATTCGAGTCCGTCGTCCGCTTCAGCAGAACTACGGCCTGGTCCTCGGATTGTACACCTTGGACTTACATCGTCGTCCCTTCTGCGGCCTGCCGCTTTTGGTGAGTCGGACGAGATATCGTCGATTGCCAAGTCAGCCAAGATCAAGTCGCTTTCGCTGATTCGTGCGACATACCGCCGGATACGGTTGGTCCAAATGTACATGGGCTATCAGAATATTCTGCCGTTACCCTACCATACGAGTGCGGACGTGGATGGTGAGCAGGTAATGCTCTCGTCGTGGACTAAACACCATGCGTTGGATGCTATCAACAACGAGATGAACGAGTTGCTCGCCGAGTTTGAAGAAGTCTATGGTGGTACCCATGATAATCCTACTGCCGTTGTTGCAGGATCAGATCACCACTCAGATAACCCATAAGAACCGATTCTAATTCTATCATTGTGTAGTATACTGTATTTATTCGTTTTTGCTTAGTACAATGGTTTGTATTTCATAAACACTTGATAGTCCATAAAGTCCACTAATTTTGCAATTAACTCAATACAGTATGTAACAAAACCCCTTCAGAAACCTTGCATAGCAACAAGCAATCTTGTGTTACTCAGGGACCGGGCAGGCACCATTAAGGAGAGTCGACTTGCTGCTGAACGAGACTGTTGGTTCTTTCGTGGAATTGGAGTTATAGATATATGATGTGACGTTGGGCGCCGGAGCGACCGGATCAGCGCACTTGACAGTGACAGACTGTATCTTGGCAGTGAAGTGACCTAAACACGCAATCATGAATAGTGAACACGACCATCGTTATGCCAAGGCACGCACCAGCTGATTTGTAGTCAGGATCATTCCAATCAATCAGACCTGACAATTGGCAGAACCTATCATCAGTTTCAATCAAAATCATCATTGATGATAGTTTTACCTCCGGCCCATCGAATAGTCCCAGAAGCATACGAAGAGATCCCTCCAGGCCAGAGACTAAAAGAAAGTATGAGTTAGTGATGTGAAGACCAGCAGCCAGGCTTCGAAACGCGTACGAAATTTGGATCCTGGAAGGGGTAGAGGGATAGCGGGCAACACCCGAGGCATCGACTGTGTCTGATTTGTTAACCGTACGAACTGCCTTGCCATCGACGAGGAAGGTCAGGGTCTCTGGTCGCCAGTCAAACTAGGTACGTGTCATTGATAGCGGATGGAATAAGACAGAGCACACGTACAGTATAGTCGTGATAAGTGTCGTAGGTATCTTGGAGATTCTTAGTGGTTTGGCCGTTGTTGGGGCCCTCGGCTGAAGCCGTCATGGTCAGGCTTGGTGTAGTATATCTATGCAGATGGGACGTACGGATAACGCCTTGCCAAAAGTAATTCGTTTGACCTTCCGTGATAGCAGCACCGGGGAATTCCCAATCAATCTCATCCTTGATGTCGCTCATCGTGATAAATGCTGTGACAACACCACCCCACCGACCAGTCTTGACTACAAAACCAAGCGTGGTAAGTATGACTATAGCTGAGCACGACGATAAAAAGATACGTACGCCTTGCGGTAATTGTGCCATAATGTATATAACGCGTAGATGAGAGGCGGGTACCACCATTCTCCTGAGTGAGCAGCAGCACCAGCTCACCACCGGTGTTTATTATATCCCCCTTGTCGAGGACCCAGTCTATAGGGCGTACCATTTGAGTCATGTAAAGGAAATGGGGTAGTGAGTCAAAGACACACCATACTCCGCTGCGTTACCGTTGAAAGAGGCCGGGTTAGAGAGAATCCTAGAATTGTTCTTGAATACATGCTATATGTGATATTGGGAGTATGAGCTATGATCTCGGCAGAAAGTGTTTTACGCACAGTAGCATCAAGGCAGATGGGGTTGGAGCGACAAGAATCGATAGAGTAGGAGGAGAACGGATTGCAACCACCTAGACAATACTTTTTGATTGTGGAAAGAGATACATTACACCATCAACTCTTTATCCCAGGAGATTGAAAACCGTTTTATACAGCGGCAGCACTTGGTGCCTGTTGAATGAAACGTACCAATGAATTTGACCCGCAGAATCCAAATTCACCTAAAGAGAAATACAATGAACAAGCTGATCTGAAGGTATAATAGAAACACGAACTGCAGCAAGGTGTAGACGCGGGGCATCGGTTTGTTGCATCGCTGAGGAAGCTATGGAAAATAATCTAGAAGTTGTCACGGATTTGCTTACCAGGAAGCGGCGGTTACAGTATGGATATATGCTGATAGAAGGAGAGAAAGATATGCAAGACGCATGATATAGTAAGGAGCGGTGGAAAGGACAGGGGAGCGAAAAGGAGCGAAATCTGAGGCTTGAAGCCAGGAGCAAGCCGTATAAAAATGCCAAGTTAGCCTGGGACTCTTTGGGGGCTACTGTACGGTTGTAGAGGTCAAATTGATAGAAATTGCAAACTCTCGTCCATGCCGACAGTTGCCGAGACGTGGACAAGGTGCATTGATAGACGTGATTGTAAGAGCCCCGTGTTTTGAAGTCACTCGAATGAGAGTGTAAAAGGAGGAAATCCATTCCGGATTGATGTTTTGCCGAGACTAGGAGCCAGGACCAATGTCTATGAGACAAGAAGGGAATAAGGAAAGCCATCCATCTGATGGTGATGTTGCCAGCCTATTCGCATTGGAATAACGGGGTAGGGACCTGGGTAAGCTTAGTTTGATGGAATCGTCAGACTGACTGCTCAGAGAGTAGACCACAGGCATAGGCCTCAACCAGAAATCAATTCTCCAGACATCGACCTATGGACGTCGATATTGAGCTCTGCAGTGTTATTAAGCATGTGTTGAGCATGTGCAAAGTGTAAGGACGCCATACCAGAAGTCCGACATCGGCTGTGACCGAGTAATCGTAATCACGGCTAATTAGAAGGCCCTAGGCATGACCTTGGACCTTGGTACTTGCAGAACATTTCATTCTCATTTCAATATGCACAATCATTGATCCACTAACCTCAGCTTTAGTACTACCAGTAGCACTGATGGAAAAAAACCAAATAAACCACGACAGGTGATGATAAACACACACACACATACCTGCAGACTGCAGCGCAAACAACCAAAGCAAAATAATGATTCCTCGTAAACTCTGGACTCTAACTAAAATCTTGGTCAAACTTTAACACACTAGAAAAGGTCACTGAGACGCCCACCTATCTAGGATTTTCCAGGGTATTTTGCACTGAGAAATACTCACAACATGTGCACCGGTCGGCAGTGAAGCTCTGATTATGTCTCTGCCTGAATCTCGTCTCTCTGCTGATACAAGCTGTCCTATTATGTGATACAGTAATTACCACTGGAACACCACTCAAAATATGCCTACTTTCCTGGCACCATCTCACCTGACACTCGAGACACTCAAGACAGAGACGGCAGTGTAATACTGTATCTAGGAAAAAGTCGAGACTCTCGGCAAATTGTTAACCATCGATCGCGTACACCATGTCCACCTGCCAGAGGATTCAACAGGATTTTCTGGGCAATAATTACACCAGTAGCAACAGCCGATCAGCCAAGAGCGTTGCAGCAGCAGCAGAAATTCTAACACTTCATCACCGCACTGCAAGTTCAGATAATAAATTTCCGTAAACATTCCTAACTTGTAAAATCGTGTCGCAACGTTTTTCAGGATAATATTAGAGAGGGGTAATTTACAAATCGTCTTGCAACCCGTCCAATCGGCCAGTGCCTCCGTCTCTTCTTGGTCATACACCAAAGGGCAGCTGGATTCCCGAGATCCTTTGACTTCTTCGATAGTTCGTATCCTGGGCCATGTGTTATCGACGACTTACTATGATTATTATTATAACCCCTATGTTCATATTGGAGAGTCCACTGTTGCTCCACTTATGAGAAAGCTGTTGACCTTGAGTAGGATCTCAGGGCACAGCAGCTCCTCTCCTCCCATCCATCTCACCTTCTCTCAAGCCCTGGCAGCCGCCCTGTACCCACACCTGCATTCTCCAAACCCCACAAACAGATAACGGCTCCTCTTACTCCAGCTCCCTCGCCTGGACTGAACATATCAACGCACAGCGATCTATCAGGGCCAAATCGTACCAGATCCCATCAAAGTCGCAAAGTTGGATACCTATACTCAAGCCCGTCATCCGCCTCAGCAAGGTCGTCTGAACCTACGGTCAAGTCCTTTGGGTTGTGCACCTTGGGTCATCCCTTCTCCGACCCGCTGCTTTAGTAATATATCGTCAATCACAAAATTCGAGCAAGATCAAGTCGCTCCTGCTGATCGGCGCAACATACCGCCGGATACGGATAATCCACATGTACACCAGCTACCAGATGAAGGAGCAGCTCGCCAAGTTCGAGGGGGTCTATAGTGGTACCCATGATAATCTTACCATCGTCGTTGCATAATCAATCATTTGGATAACTGATGTAATGTGCACCCATATTGGAGCGTGCTGCATTTATTCACTCTTATGTTAAAGAACACACAACTATTTATATTATACTAAGAAAACCTTACAGCACATAAACCCGTTAGAACTGTTGTAACCTTGTAATTACCCAAATAAAATGCATTAGACACCTTAAAAGACGCCTTTACAAAACCAGTGTAGCAGCGAGCAATGCAGTAACGAGAATTATGGCATTTTGTAATTGAACAGGGACCGCGATTATCGGCGAGGCACCATTAAGGAGAGTTGACTTGTTACTGTACGAAACAGCTGGTTCTTTTGTGGAGTTGGAGCTATAGACATATGAAGTGATGTTGGGTCCCGGAGCGACTGGATCAGAGCACTTGACAGTAACAGACTGAATTCTGGCATAGAAGTGACCTAGTATGATGAAACACAGCCATGAATTACATTTTTATACCGAGTTTTGCCAAGGGACGCACCAGCTGATTTGTAGTCAGGATCATTCCAATCGATCATACCTGACAATTGACAGAAACTATCATCAGTTCCAACCAGAAGATTTATTAGTAATAATCTTACCTCCGGCCCATTGAACGGTACCAGGAGCACTAGAAGGGATGCCTGCAGGCCAGAGGCTAAGAGAAGATACGAATGAGTGGTTACAAAATAGTAGTAGCCAAACTTCAAACGCGTACGATAGCTGGATCCTAGAAGGAGTGGAGGGATAATGGGCAACACCTGAGGCATCAAATGTATCTGATTTCTTGACCGTACGAACAGCCTTGCCATCGACAAGGAAGGTCAGGGTCTCTGGTTGCCAATCGATCTGAGCAATGCATGCAGTTAATGACAACGGATGAACAGAGCAGGCATACAGTGTAGTCGTGATACGTGCTGAAGGTATCTTGGAGGTCCTTAGTGGTTTGGCCATTGTTGGGGCCCTCGGCTGAAGTCAAGATCAGGCTCAGGTGTACCATATATGCGCAGTTGGGTAGCACATACGAATAACACCTTGCCAAAAGTAATTTGTCTGGCCCTCCGTGACAGCAGCACCGGGAAATTCCCAGTCGATTTCATCCTTGATGTCGCTCATCGTGATAAATGCTGTAACAACACCAGCCCACCGACCAGTCTTGACTGCAAAAGTAAGTGTGACTATCGTGAAGATGACGACAAAAAAAAACACGTACGCCTGGCGGTAATTGCGCCGTAATGTACATAACGCGTCGACGAGAGGCGGGTGCCACCGTTATCCTGAGTGAGCAGTAGTACAAGCTCACCGCCAGTAGTGTTTGTGTTCATAATATTCCCCTTGTCGACGACCCAGTCTATAGAGCGTGCCGTTTGAATTACATAAAGGTGTGACCGCGAGTCAAAAACACACCATATTCCGTAGCGTTACCTTCGAAAAAAGTCGAATTGGAGAGAATCCTGGAATTGTCTTTGAATACATGCTATAGGCGGTGTTAGGCTATCACTATCATCTTGCCAAGGAGTTTCACGCACAGTAGAATCATGACAGACAGGGTTAGGACGACAGGAATCCAGGGCGTGAGAGGAGAACGGATTGCAGCCCCCTAGACAATACTTGTTTATTGTTTTAAAAAAAAAGGACAAAGGCGTTACGCCATTAGTACTTCGGCTCAGGAAATTGGCAGCAATTCAATAAAAACTGTTGTACGGCAACAGTACGGTAATGTCTTTGAACGGAACATACCGAGTCTGACCCGCAGAATCCGAATTCGCCTAAAAAGCAACACAATGAACAAGCGAACCAGAAGGTACAATGGAAATACGAACTGCAGCAAGGTGCAGACGCGGGGCAAGGGTTGGTTACATTGCTGAGGACGTAGGTGAGAAAAATCCAAATGTTCTCCGGGGTTTGCTTACCAGGAAACAGCGGTTACAGTATGGATATATACTGATAGAAGCAGAGAAGAATACACAAGTAATGCTTGACGCATGATAAAGAGAGGGACGTTGGAAAGGACAGGACAGGGCAAAGGAGCGAAATTTGCACTTGAAGCAGGAAGTAAGCTGTATAAACTGATCAGCAATTGTTCTCTCTTGTCCAAAGAAAAAGCCACGTGATTGAATATTGCAAACTATAACAAGCTACAAATGAAAAGCTTGTTTGAGCAACTTGAAAGGCGGTTATGTGAAACTGAACTACTCTAATGCATGGTTCTAGTCGCGGTTTATGTAACTCGCATCCATACAACAATACCAATCCGTCTTCTATGCTAAGATGTTGTTCGCTTTATTACATTTCAGCGTCTACCAAGCAAAGAGCTTCTATTAGGACTATAGACGGCTAAGGTGTGAAAGAGCGCTTGTTTTTTCTATGGTTTCCTGTAGTGGTGGTCAATGGCTCTGCCGATGATTGTTTAATCTGAGCTGGTTCAAAACCAATCGTTCTGAGATGGCCGTGTCAGAGTTCCATCTGTTTTGGGAGTCCGAAGAGGATATTTGAAGCGGTACATGGCAATTTTGCTTCTTGGCTTCCCTAGAACTGGCGGAACTACATCTGGAGCAATCGTTTGCTGGTTGGTGGTACGCTGGGGCATGGTGTATCGCATGAATGTTTGGCTGAACGGTATCAATTGGGGCACTAGGGATTTGTGGACTTTCCGTGTCGTAATATTGTCCTGTGAGACCTTGAGGGAGAAAATGCTCGTAGCAAGGTATTAACGCAGCATTGTTTTTTAATCCGCAATGGTTTGGTCTCAAAGTTTGAGGCATATGAGGATGAGAAGTGGGGAGAGCAGAACGGAGGTAGCAAGCTCCGACTCGAAAGTTAGCATAGCACTGTCCATTGAGGGTATCCTTTGCTTCTCTCGCGGCCGCAGTGTTGGCATAGTCAACAATCACAGAAACCGAGCCTGTGGAGGAGTGTTCGAGTACCTCAAGCTTTTTGATTGGACCAAATGGGTAAAACAAGGGACGCAGGTCTTGAGGTTGACTAAACAAGAGCGTTGGTAGATTGAAAACTAGTAAAGTGGGTGTAGGGTTTGAACTTGGAGCTAGAGACGAAAGATCGAGGTCATTGCTATCAACAGACGTATTGGGTGACTCGGTTGAATGGAAAACCGAATTGTTCCGCCGGAAATTGACTTGAGAAGACGACTTAGAATCAAGAGCCATCGAACGATCACCACCGTCGAGGAACCCTATGAAAGTTTGTAGATAAGTCAATCTACAAGGTGGAATAACTGTTACCTTGAGATCGCTGGACAACGGCCCAGGAGATATCAAGAGCGTGCCCCCTTTTGAAGGTTGTAAGCAGGGTACTTTGGAGTAAGTGTCTAAACGTACTTGAGCTGCGTACTGGTCAACGTAGTCATAGCTCTTTTAGCTTCCTCGTGAGACGACATGACCACGAATCCTCGGCGACGTGAGGAGTTGTCAACAGTAGCCAGAATGACGCAATGCGTCACAATTCCATAGCAAGAGAACATATTGAAGAGCTCCGCCCTAAAGATTGGAATAAATATACTAGGGCCTGCTGATATTTCCACCTACTTTGTTAGAGAGAAAGGAAGTCCGAGTACATAAAGATTCCGGCGATCATCCTTCTGTGACCTGTCTGGCGAATCCCCATCATGGGGAGTAATTGGAGTAACCTTGCTGTGTTACAAACGTCAGCCCATGAAAAACACAAAACGGAGGTGAGTGATATTATTTTGGAGATAGAAACTCGTCTGCGATTCGCATGTGCGCATATATTTAGAAGCAAATGAGAATAGTATACGCACAGTGGGGTACCAGATATAGTATATCCAGACATGCACAATGCCTTCCTGAAAAAAGTTGATAAAAAAACTTTAGCGAATGACTGCCACTAGCAGTTTGAGAACGTACGTGGCGGCATCCTGACTGCA
This sequence comes from Amanita thiersii Skay4041, assembly GCA_002554575.1. Lineage (NCBI taxonomy): Eukaryota > Fungi > Basidiomycota > Agaricomycetes > Agaricales > Amanitaceae > Amanita > Amanita thiersii. The sequence continues at coordinate 51,513 of KZ302000.1, read as the reverse complement.
AAAGGTAATTTCAAGGCCATACCCTGCACGATCTTTAATTTCGCGAGAACTACAAACCTCCCCTAGAGCATGAAAACGCGTGATTGTCTTGTTAACAGAGATATGAATAATTAGAGTACCAATCAGAGTGTTAAACAGGGCTACAATTTCGCGCTTGCTGGCTGGAAAGATATCAAATGAGACAATCTAAGCAAGTGATGGCACGCACCGCGAGAAGAGATATTGTGTATTTTCACCGAATTTATCAAATGACGAAACTTAGGGAATGAATTTTGACGCATTGAAAGAGGCATGTGGAGAGAACGGGGGATCGCAGTGGAGAGAGCAAGATGAGACAGGGTAATATATGCGCTGAAAGAGCAAAAGCGGCGAGTCAAGCAGTCTATGGAATGAATGAATGAATGAAAGCAAGAAAGATTTGCGTCACTGGCTGATTCAATTTATCGCGTCACCAGTTTCCCACGCATCGCGCGATGTGGTCACGTGCTGAGAACTACCCTCTCATCAATTGTGTGGAGTTACTGGAATGACACTATTACGTTGTTCTCACACTTGCATGTCAAGCCATATTTTACTGATTTGGTGTTGACCTAAAATGTCAAAAAGGCCCCTTTCCTCGGTCGTATTGCCGCCCGGGATTCTTGCAACTCTCACAAAATTGGGATACGAAACAATTTATGATGTATTATCAGTTACTGCCGAAAAACTGACGAAAGGTGTAGAAAGCTCCAACATCCTATCTGATACACGAGTTAAAAACCTTAAACCCAAAACCTTGAAATAAACCAGATACAGGTGCTTCATCTGACACTGTCGAGGCTGTTCTTTCTTCACTTCGGGGAAGTAATGTTGCGGCCATTAGCCAACCTTCGAGTTTGCTTTCGCTTACCCAACCGGCGTCCACGCTTGTTAGGACACCTCAGAAGGTTTCGACGAAATGCATACCCCTAGATAAGCTTCTTTCCGGAGGGATTTCCCGCGGACAAGTACTAGAATTATCTGGGCCCCCAGGAAGCCCAAAGGAAACCTTGTTGCTGAATATTGTACGTTCCTTTGTTGAACTTGGAGAGGAAGTCATCTTTTTAGGTAAGTTCAGGAAAACTGACAGGATCGTGTCAAAAATTGGTTCATTGTGATTCGAATAGAAATGCAGAACACGATTTCACCATCCATCTTGCACAAGGCACTGAGACGTTGGTGTATCTAGAAATTCATTCGCAAATACCTCTTAATGAAAACTGGTTACAGAATCGCAGAAACTTCCAGACAATTACCTGGGATTAGTGCACTTTATGAAGATACAAGAGCTGCCAGATTTCATGTGTTTCATGTACCGTTTGGATTCATACATGGACACCCACCAGAAGGTGTGTATTTTTATATACATATCAAGTGGCGCAGCAGGCGCAGAAAAATGATGACCAGAAGACAAAGCTGCTTGCCGTGGATTGTGTCTCGTTTCCATTTCAGCTGAGCTCAACCCTGAGCATGCCGACAAGAAATGCTCTTCTGGATCAACTAAAGCAAGTGTTCATGAGAGTTTGCAGCTTGCGGCAACTTACGGTTTGTCCTCCGTAACTTTATGTAAAAGATGAACGATTGAGAATCACAGATAGTCACGACTAGCCAAATGGCTACAAAGGTGCTAAAGGCTGATGGAACGCCGGGGACATTTGAGAGCGGAGCAAGAGGTGTGATGCAGCCATCGTTGGGTCAGTTCCGAATTTTATTCTGTATTAAAACTAATTGAAATGACGCTTCCGTGATAGGACAAGCGTACTTCCCACCTGGAAGAATGAACAGGGTGGTAGTGACCCCAACTGGTCGAAGTAGAGGGTTAGAAACAAATTATAATTATTGGAATTGTTCCTGAATAAAAACTGAAGGGAACTGAAAATGATCGATTCAGCGGGGAATGGGAGAGGGACGGAGTGGTATAGAATAGTAGGTTTGCTGTGCATTATTATGTGATGAGGGGATACTGAAACGAATGAAGCGGAAGGGGGAGGTAGGAGAGGAGGTGGTGGTGGCATGACGGGTGGCTTCAGAAAGAGGGAAGGCGTGTACTGTACGGTATGAGAAGGGAAGTTGGGATAACAGGTTGTGAAGATTCGCGGAGTTAGAAAGCAAGTAGATCTTGATCTGTGTGGACCAAGGGAACGGTAACCACGTCTAAATTTCCTCATGTTAGTGTGTGTGTGTGTGTGTGTGTGTGTGCCCATTCTTCCCACCGGGTTCGCCTTGCTTAGCGCGCGCCAACAGGGAAGTTCGCTGACCATTATGTGACGTCACGTCAATAGTGGCCATTCCCATTCAGCGATGTGACCGCCATTTATAACTTGAGCTGCTGTACGTACGCTGAGCCCTCAAAAACTCTAACGTCTTGTCCAAGTCCAACTCTCAACTCCCCAGCCTCGTCCCATCCCAGTCCCACCATATGCTTTTCTTGTGATTTTTTTTTCTCTCCCTCAGGTACGCTCATCGCGTTTCCCTAGCTTGTCTTTTCTCATCCCTACTCCCCCCCTTCTCCCCCATCCTTCTTTCCAGTTTATCATACCCCATACACACTATATTATTCGTCCTCTTTTTTTTCCTCTCCTCTATCTGTACGTCTCTCCCTCTCCAGATTTTACCATCTGACCTCTATCCATTTCTAGTTGCTTTCATTTACTTTCCTCATCCCACAATCCCACTGAATGGAGCCAGATAATCGAAGTGTTCGTGGTCGCGCCCACTCTAATCACCATGTTGCTTTATCCCCTCATATCACTTCAGAGGGCCCATTCCCCCCTGCAGATTTACGCCCATATGTTTATCAGCCCATTCAAGAGCGTTCCCAACCTTGTATGAACAGCGCGACAATGAGCTATTATGAGATGCGACGTTCATCTGGAGCGAATTCTTCGGGTTCGGCACGGTATCCCGAATCTTCCCAACGGACCCCCTTGTCTATGTCTTCGTACGGCGCAGTATATGAACCGAGCACTTTTTCTGAACACTTCAACCTGCAAACTCCATATTCCAAACCAGAAAATCAGTTTGATGGCAGTTTGGCTGTCCATACCCAGCCACTGGAACATGTTCCCTCCCAAGAGCTGGTCTCGTTTTCTAATCTGGCTATGCAGTCAGAGCCAAATATGCTACACAACGCCCACACTGACTTATTCGGTCCCTTGTCTCAGACAAATGACATGGACCATTCTTATGTGACAAGCGAGCCATATCGAAATTCACAAAGGGAGATGAGCCAACACGCGGGCTTCTCTTTCGCTTCTGTAGCAAGCAGATCGTATATGCACACATCACCACGTGTTCCTGAACAAGCAAACTTTATTCCCGATACTGTGTCACTACATTATCAAAACAAAAGCTGCCGTGCGCCACATCCCTCAGGTGACTATGTACAAGACGTTGCCGTACCCCAATCTACTGTATTTGATCGGAAAACCATTTATGCTGGTAGCTCCTCCATGGCCGAAATAGACACTTCATCAGTATTCGAATCTTCCAGGATGGCCAGTTCAGATAACCATCTTTCTCATCAAAAAGCAACTGATTCAATCAATTCGGTCAATGTCCCATCTCCGAATGGTATGCTCCCTCCTCCACCTACCTTACCCAAAAAGAAAAAGTCCAAAATGCACGAGTGCAAAATCTGTGGCAAAAAATTTCCTCGGTATGTAACCCACTTACAAGCCCATCACACCAATGATTTATTGTCGGGAATAGGCCTAGTGGGCTCAATACGCATATGAACACACACAACAATGTGAAACGTGAGTTGTGATGATTAGTCACGTTTTTGGGTGCTCAGCATACTTTTCCTTAGCCTATCACTGCCAATTTCCTGGATGTCCACGTACCTTTGCAGTAAGGTCCAACGCCAAGAGACATTTGAGGACACACGGCATTGTTCCGCCCTCGTCAACTTCAATATCATCCTCAAACTCCCCGGCACCACCTCCATATGTCGTGGGATTTACTCCACCGACAGTCGTGCAGCCCCCTGAGGGCGTTAATATACAACAAATGAGTCGAGCTCCTTTTGTACTGAAATGGATGCCTCCGAGCTTGTCCACTCGGACTAATGCCGCAAAGTTACGATCTGTATCCGATATCGAGGAATCTGGCGCTGACGACGAAGACGACGAGGATTACGATGATTTCACAAAAATGGGCTCTTCGGCCACGCCGAGTGTGAGAGAAGGTAGTGTCACGGACGCACAAGAAGAAGACCCTAAAAATAATAATCAAGAAGACCCTCATTTGGCTCGCAGGTTAGCGTTGTCTCTTCCATTAAATGCGGTCGTGCCATCTTCTTCACATCCACCCTCTACATCCCGTTGTACCCCCTTTCCTTCAGTGTGGGATTCCACTGACTCGGATTGCTATGTTCGATTCGAAGAAAGAAATTCATTTAGGGAGGCAGGATCTCATCCATACCATCCCTCACAGGTGAACAGCTTCTGAAATATCGTTCTAATTTTCTTGTCTGATGACAATTTCACCCAGTTCCATATCCTTCCTGGACCTGCGCTTGCATCGTTACGTCCTTCGATCGTGGTTTAAACCACTTAATATGACTGCGCATATACCACCATGGTAATATATATCGTGATATTCCCCGCTTTTATAATATATATAAAAAGATGGGACATTGAGTATTTCAGCACCATCTGTAGCTATATACCGCATTATCTCACTGACTCTCATTTTTGTTTGGATCTTGCCTGTATTGTTTTGTTGTTTTGTTTTGTGCTCTTTTCCTTGTTATTTTCATCTTTGGGTTCATGCTGTACAAGATATATTTTATTAAAGAGGGCAGGTCATATTCACGCAGACCTGCAATTTGAACTTGGATTAAAAGCACGCGAAGGGGTTTACAATCACAATTATTAAATGATTCAATTCCAAGGTGACGAGATTATACATAATATTTACATGAGTCTACAAACGTCCCAGATGAATTCATGAAACTAATGCTGGATGCTTAAATTGCAGGCTACCTTTATAAATCCAATACCAAAAAGGGAGGAAGAAACAAAAGTTATCCCGTAGGGGGAGCAGTGTTACTAGAAACAATCCAACGTCCACTGCGCTCTATCATCATTAATACAATCCCCGTCCATAGAAGTGGTAGCCTCCGCAGTTGCTTCAACATTAGTTTCAATCGTCAAATCTGTCAAATCTTGGATGGCTTTAGGGGTACCACATACAGTTAGCTTCCGCTGCTCGAACCACGGGCGCAGCAACATCCCTCTCTGCGAGCCCAGCAGTGAATGACGGCCTCGTGGGGTGACATTCGTCCCGCTGCGTTTCAGACTTTGCATTCCACCTGGTGCAGATTTGCGTGGTCTTTTCTTGTGCTTCATCCCCGGGCTAGTAATAAACGCAACAGGAGCAGCAACAGCAGAAGAAGGTTCCACGATCGGCGAGAAAGTTGAAGTCTTCTTGGGTGTTTCACGTGAAGAACTGGAGTTACAACCTCCTTTTGACACAGTGTCGTGTTTACGGGCCCACTTTGTCCTCCAGCCGACCATGACGGCCTTTGAACGCGCTGCGCTCAGCTTCAACACCGCTTGCTCTGAGTCGAACTCGTCATCCATATCCAGTATGTCCTCTTCGTCGTCACTTATGACAATGCACGCTGGAATTTCTTCCTGACACGGAGTAACAGGTGACGCGGATGGCGTCGACAATGTCGTCATCTCACCTTCGTCCCTGTCCTCATTCCTGGCTTCTTGGTTTTCACTTCTGGCTGTTTTGTCGCGTATCTCTGTAGTGTCCTCGAGGAATACATCAGGTCCTAGCAAAACTTTGTACAATGCACCCTGCGCCTCCAGTTTCTCCCTCCCTTCTTCCTTTTCATCTCCGGCTGAACCTGAAGAAGGGCAAGGATGGAGGGCTCGACCCTCATTGGTGGGGTCTTCACGTGCGGAGACAGTGGACGTCGTACGTCGTAGAGGTAGCAAAGGAAATGAATGACGCCTTTCGATTCCAAGAGAAACAGGGTTTCCTTGTACCCCATTTTTTGTTTGGCTCCTTCCACTGTATTCCCACTTCGCGAATATATGATTCAACGCGTTTTCTTGGCTCGCACGTGGAGGACTCGAGATGGCCTCCACCCCGAAATCGTCGTCATCGTTCTCTGTGTCCCCGCCATCCCTGACGTTGTCTGTGACCTCACTTTGACGTGATTGTGTCGTCTTGCTCTTTTTCTTTGGTCGCACGGGAGAACTCAACTCCGGTGCATCGAGCTCCGTGTCAGTCACGTCAAAGGGAGAGATATAGCCATCCTCTTGTTGCACACTTGCCTCTTCACCAATATCAATGTCCATTGATTCACCACCGTTATCGGCACGATATGAGGCATCGGAAGGAGAGTCGGTGACTTCATTCAGTTCACCATCCGAAAGAAACACGTTTTCCTTGTCTTCCGATGTTCGGACTCGAGAGGGACCAGGGTCCTGCGGTCTGCGCATATGTGTACTAGTATGCTTCGAATCTGGGGTAAAGTTGGAGCGTGAAGAAAAGAATTTTGATTGAAACGACTCTTTTTGTCCAGGCTGGCCCTTAGAGGTTGAGCGGCCAATCACAGTTGCTCCACATTGTTTGTTACGTTGCCTATTTGCGACATCTTGCTCCATAACCTCAGCCAAGGTACGCTTCCCGCTGCCTTTTCCAGGTCTAGGTTGTGGGGGCCTCAATATGGTTCTGGATCTTAATGGAGAAGAAGGTTTATGAGAAGCCGAAGAATTCTGGCCGAAATAGTCCAAGACGCTGTTCTTCTTGGGCAAAGAAACGGGTATCTCTCGTCTTTTCCCCTTGCGGTCTTGGTTCTTGGAGGTTTTCATGCGAGGAGGGAGTATTGCAGTGGGTTTATAAGAAGAGTTGATATCTTGCATGGGAGCAAGCTTGACTGGGTCGATATCTCCTTGCGCCAACCTCCTTGCTAGTTCTGGGCCAATATCGCTGCAGTGGGTGTCAGTAACGTGGTAAAAATATTATACTATATAGACCTACTGGCCAACAAAAGTATCATAGTCGTCATTCCAATCAAGACCATCTACATCCGTCAGATGTACCAGTTGTTTCGAAAGCGGGCAATACACGCGTTGATGTAAGAAGCACTTTTCGGCTCTCCTGAATTCTTGGAGATAATTTTGAGGAACCGCCTTTTTTCCCTCCAGAATCAAGGACCTAACTACTTGCTCTACCGTTTTCCATTTTCTTAAGAGTGAACATGCAGTTTTGAGCCCAATACCGGGTATGTTGGCGAGGTAGTCACATCCGCTCAATATCGCCATTGCTCGGAATTGCACATCTGTCCAGCCAACGAGCGAAATGTCCGAAGAAGAATGAGTAACAGAAGCAAAGTCTTTGCGCGAGACAGATACCACCGTTGCTGCAACAGGGTCAAGCTTGAAGAGCACTGTTTTGCAACCGTAGACAAGTAAGTCTGAATCTTCGGTCAAAATCGCGTGAGCTAGTCCAGCACGTTCGAGATACGCGAGTTGGGCATCCGCTTCGTATGGCGCTACCACGTAAAATACGTTCTCTACGCGTAAAGCCTATGAAATCAATGAATGAATGTTCCTGGTACTTTGTGAAAGGGTATGACCTTGATCAATTGGTAAGCCATTTGAGGTGTTACATCAACACACTTCACATAGCATTCTCGTGCTTGTGCGTGCTTGCCTTGAGATGCTAGGATATTGCCGCGAGCGAGATACTCATCTCGTCGTTGTTTACGTTCTTGCTCCGTAGACTGCTTCGCTGGAAGAGGGCCACCATCGAAAACGATGTACGGTTCAATTTTGTAGTGACGAAGGAGGCGAACGCGATGCATGGCATAATCAACATACTTGTGGGTTGACTTGCCAGTTGCCAACTCTGTGGCACACGAATACACGCCTTTATGGAGCCAGACATAGGCATCAACAGCGACAGTTTGACCTGCAAATTCTGATAAATGTTTAGTTACCTGGATTGACTTCAATGCTGGGAGAAGTCCAGCAACGCCCATCGGCCGAGAACGAGTTCAGTGAGGCAACAAGAATGAAAAGGCGGAGAGTTACAACTACAAATAACGCGTACGCGATCGGTCACACAGTCACGCACGCCGCCCTATCCACAACCTGCAGTTCTGCTTTCGTAGACTCAACGCTTCCTTGTCTAGGCCACCTACAGCCATCTTTCCCTGCCATTCACTTCCACCATCAATCTCCTCAATCAAGAATCCACTTTGTTCAGCTAGGAGGAGGAATTGTGCGCATACTGCATCCGTTGTGTATCGACCAGCCTGTCATTGCGTCACTTCCACCCTTCCCATATGACAAAGAAAACAACATACCGCAATATACATTCTGGCATTTGGCAGCTTAGATAAGAGCATGTCCAAAGATCTCATTAATGCCCCATGGGAAGTATCGAAGTGGAGAAGGTCTGACAAGATAATAATATCAAATCCGTCTGATTGCTTCGGTAAGAATTTACTGATGATGAGCTATCATCAAAAGGCTAATTAGCTGTATTCATGGGCTCGAACTTACCGAAGATGACTGACATCCCTTCCCCATTCATAGCCCGCGCAGTGAATTCCATGGCCCAATGTGAAAGACTCGGAGTTTCGCTCCACATTGCGCGTCAAATTTCTCATGATACTTTCATCAGGATAATCCGTGACAACGACTAGTGACGGTGACTCTGAAAGTGTACTTGCAAGCAGTGAAGGTAATCCACTTCCGGAACCGAGCTCGATCACTATTCATTATTAGAATAAACGCTTTAATATATAGGATTTCAGAAGAGAGTCTAGACCACTGACTTGTTTGGCCCTGGGCCGGCAAGAGTCCACGTTCAATCCACTCCGCAAGGAGCAGGGCGGGAGAGAAAAGGTGGTCTGCGAGCAAAGTGTTTGCCTAGTTCATTTTAGGATCCAATAATATTCCGATGGAAGACAGCTGACTTTTCCTTCCTTTAGTAGGCCCCAGCATCAAAAAAGGTGTGACACATCCGCGGTAGCAAAGCGGCTTACTTTGGGTGCAACCGTCAATGTTAATGGCCCATAAGTGATGAGATCATTGTCTACGACGGGTTTCCCATCCAGAAACGCTAATGCGTCTAGTAAGATATCATCATGGGAGTTAGTATGATCGACATCATCGCGGGAAGACATGATGATTGATAGGGGGAAGCCAAAATTGAGAGCAAGTCGATGACAACACCCGTGAATTTGAAATTGAGCCTCAGGTGATCTTGTGATCTGCACAATGTTGCGTAACTCACTTGGTTTAAAGTAAGAAAACTTTACACAGCTCTTACCTATTGCGTGGTCATGTCCATCATACTGAGTCCAGCCAATCTCGTGGGTGAACCATCCTAGCACCGGGACCGTGGCTGTTGTTTGTTAAAAGTACTCTGGAGTAAATAATCCAAACGTGCACCAACGCGCCATTAAAAGTCCGCGTCTAATTTATTTTCGCGTCTTAAGACTTTGTCTATTTACGTTGATCGTTGAGCTCACCATGCCCCCGAAAAACAAGCCCTCCGCAGAGTCCTTGAAGCAAAAGAGTCTCATGTCATGGTTCTCAAAGGGCCCTGGAGCTTCAGTTCACCCCCCTCATAGCAATCAGAATCTTTCAACGCCGTCGTGCCAAGCTGGTTCAAGCAAGCCAGCTCGTGATATACCACCTCCGAGCTCGTCTCCAGAATCAGTTCGTTCTATGGGTACTGAACGTGATGACATTCCGCCATTAAATATCGGGAAAGGAAAGCGAATCCCTTCCGTAGACATGGTCTCCAGCGGAGACGGGAGTACACCACCAACTAGTGATTTGGTCGACGTTGACATGCTTTCACATGACGAACAAGAGGATGGAATGGATCAAGAGATGCAAGTGCGAAAAGTACGTGCCAAGTCGTTAACTATATGCGCATATATGGATTGCTCTTTCGTCCCAGACAAAGAGGAAACTTGTCATTGATTCTGAGGAGGAGGATTTTGATATAAGAAGATCTGGCCAGCGGAAGTCCTCATATCGTATTCCTGGTGGCGAAGTCGGTGAGTGGCCCGTCACTGGCGAATAAACTTTTGATATGAACCTTATAACTAGCTCCTCCTAAGAAACCGCGTCTCATTGATATTCCCAGTTCTGACGAAGAACAAAATAATGTTACTGCTGCCTTTTCACGTCGCCTTACGCATTTCAAGAGGGCAAACATAAAGAGTAGTATGCCTCGTATAACTATAGCTTTCTGCTATTGTCTTGACACATGATTTAGGTCAGTCAAGCTCTGCAAAACATGATGATGATGATTTTGTTCTGCCTTCCGACCATGATGAAGACGATTCCCGTTCTATAAAATCATCTCGATCCACTGCTTCACGCCGCTCCCATGCTTCATCATCGGAGGCCGAAGGTGATGACTTCCTTGTAGACGATGAGGAGGAAGAAACTGTTGGCAAAAAGAAAGCGTTCTCATCAAAAAAGGGCAAGTCCAAGCCCTCTGCTGTTGCTAATGGAGTAGGCAGCAGTTATGCTGGTTGTCCTACAGGTTCATCCTTTCTCACTGCTGCTGAACGCCGGGAACAGGGAAAGAAGAATGATAAGAAAGCGGCTGAAGAGCCGTATGCCTTCTTGCTTGATGTTCGAGATGTAAGCATGCTAGTCACTTTGGTAGATCTTCCCCCTCATTCCTTCAATGTAGAAAGATGGCCGACGACCTGGAGATCCGCTATATGACCCTAGAACGCTCTTTGTTCCTGCTAAGGCTTGGAAGGATTTCACTCCATTTGAGAAGCAGGTGCGTGATTAAACACACGTAACTATGATTGTTGACATCCTTTTACTTAGTTTTGGGAGGTACGGGATCTTGATTCCTTTGTCTTGGAAGAAGGCATTAATCTTTCGACAGATAAAGCAAAATCACTACGATACTGTATGTTCTATGATAACCCGACGATCGTTACTAACGTTATTACAAAGATTTTGTTTTTCCAGAAAGGGTGAGCATACAAGTGTTGATCAAAATTGGGCTAATAGATATCCTGCTTAGCAAATTTTTCGAGGTATGATTCTGATGTTCGAGACAGCCTTATTGTTTGCACCTCTGATCCAATCTAGTTATATGAGGACGACGCTCGCATTGGCCATCAAGTATTTGACCTGAAACTCACGACTAGAGTAAAGATGTCGATGGTTGGTGATAGAATATTCAATACTATCTCGTATTGATATTAGCAGGTCGGTGTCCCTGAGATGTCATTCAATTATTGGGCGGCGTGAGTCCTGAGTAAATCTCTTGCAAGAACACTCATTGACTTGATGATAGCAAATTCCTTGGGAAAGGTTGGGTGGAGTTCGTTGTTTCTTAGGTCCGTGTACTCATTCCTTTCCACAGGTTACAAGGTCGGACGAGTAGAGCAATCTGAGACCGCATTGGGTGCGGAGATGCGATTGGCCGCAACAAAGTCCAAGGGTAAAGCAGGTGATGACCAGGGGAAAGAGAAGATTGTCAGACGGTCAGTATGACTTACTGTAGTAGAGCTGATGAGTTGACTTTTCAGTAGTGAACTGAACAAAGTCTATACTAATGGCACCTTGGTTGATCCTGAGTTGCTGACTGATGATCATGCTGGTCATTGCGTTGCAATATTCGAGGATGACGAAGAAACACCTGACGGCGCAAAGAAGTTTGGTGTTTGCGTTCTTGACTGTTCAACATCACAGTTCAATCTGAGTTCACTGGATGACGACGTTTGCCGGACAAGGTTGGAGACGCTGATGAGACAAATAAGACCTAAAGAGCTACTTTTCAAGAAGGTGCAAATGTCTATGCTGAAACAATTGCTTTACTAAACAGCACACCAGGGAACACTCTCTGTTTCAACAACTCGACTTCTGAAAACTGTTCTTCCAGCTGCTTGCCTATGGACAGGTTTACGTACCGTGGAAGGCTTTGACTATCAACAAACTATAGAAGAACTTAGGAGACTTTATCCCCTACAAGAAGATACTGAGATGGATTATGATGCGGACTGTATCCTCCCTTCGTCTGTTCCTGAGCCCATTCGGGAAATGGTAGATTCAAAACTTGCTATCCAATCCTTGGGCTCCATGATCTGGTAAGTTCTCTTCAAGATTTGATTTAAATCTGTATCTTCATTCGTCGATCAGGTATTTGCGGCAGCTTAACATCGATAAGGATATTCTGAGCATGAAGAACTTCAATGTATATGATCCAATGATGAAAGGCCAAGGGTTGAGACTTGATGGACAAAGTCTAGCGCATTTAGAGGTAGACTATCTTTTCATTCTCGTATTACTATGTTAATTGGCAGGAAGGTCTTGGTAAATAATGAAGGTACTGACGATGGCTCCCTTCTGAAGCTTATCTGCAAATGCATCACACCGTTTGGCAAGTAGACTTACTAATCTGGATGAGGGCCAACTGATATATGTTTTTAGGAAAGCGATTATTCCGTATCTGGCTGTGCATGCCACTATGTGATATTCCTGCCATCAATACTAGGTAACTCTAATTTATCATTGATTAATCTAATCTCATATCTCCTAAGGCTGGATGCAGTACAGGACATCATGCGAAACCCAGTCTTTGAAGCAGAGTTTGCAGCAGTTGCCAAGGGCTTGCCAGACCTGGAGCGAATTGTCTCTCGTGTTCATGCCAAGAATTGCAAAGTGAAGGACTTCCTCAAACTCCTGACTGTTTGTGATATTCTATTCTCATTCTTGTTCATTAACCAATTTGACTAAACAGGCATTCAAGAAACTCAGTCGTGGCCTTACCAAGCTTGCAGAAGAAGCTGCTTCTTTTGAGTCCAAGACAATACTTGGTCTTTTGCGTGGTGCTCCTGATCTCTCATCAAACATTAAACACGTCGAAAGCCTCTTTGTCCCAGCAGCAGAAAAAGGTGATATCTCTTATTTTATCTTTCCTTCCCACCTTGCTGAAAAGTAGTTACAAAAGCGGATGAACTTATACCGCAAGCTGGAAAAGACGAGGACTATGATCAAGTTATGACTGAAATCAAAGGTTTGGAAGACGAGTTAGAAATGGACCTTCAGGATTTGAAGAAGACCTTGAAGTACGGGAATCCCAACCTACTTTGGCTCATATTCTTACTCTCTTTTTTCTTGTTTCTCCAGGATTCCACTAAGTTATTGGCATAGTGCGCAAGGCAACAAGGTACTGTAATGTCTTTCCTCAACGGACACCGTCTTGATCAGAGTGAAGGAAATCTATTTGGTTGAAACAGCGGTGAAGGAGAAGGTACCCAAAGAGTGGACAAAAGCGAGTGGGACGAAAGTACGTGCTGCCATATATAGTATTGGATGCTATTGTCACCTTGTCGTATTTTCAAGGCGAAGAGCCGCTATGTCGTAGGGTCTTTGCAGCGAAAGGTTCGACAATTGAAAGAAGCTCGTGAGACGCGAAATTCCGTGATCAAATCTTTCAAAAATAGGCTCTTCGACGAATTTGATGCTGACACGGCAACCTGGTTACGTGCGATCCGTGTTTTCGCAGAACTTGACTGTCTGTTCAGCCTTGCAAAGGCATCGATTGCTCTGGGTGAACCTACTTGTCGCCCTGAATTTGTGGAAGGCGATTCCGCTTTGGTTGACTTCGAAGAACTGAGGCATCCAACCCTCTGTTTAAGCACATCGTTGAAAAGTTTCATACCTAACAATGTTAAACTTGGAGGTGATGTGGCCAAGATCACACTGCTGACAGGTGTGTTTTAACACAGTTTAACAAGTTCCGAAATGACAAGAATTATTGACAGGTCCCAACATGGCGTAAGTCCGCCGGCTTTCATATCGCACATATTGATCTTAATTACCGAGGCCACAGTGGTAAATCGACGGTAATATGCGTATCACGTGTGACTTGAATGAATTCTGACTTTACTTGCAATGTGTTAAGGTGATGAGAATGACAGCGACCGGCGTTGTGCGTTAAGCTTTCTGATCGCTCCAAGCTCAGTGTCAAACTCTACTGACTCACCGGCTAAAGATTTTGGCTCAACTTGGCATGCTGGTTCCAGCTGCCCATGCACGGTTGGTTGCTTACTGTCACCCAAGTTGGAAAAGGGTATAGAATTTATCACCTTTAGATTAAGTCCTATTGATTCCATCATCACTCGAATGGGAGCATACGATAACATGTTTAGCAATGCGAGCACGTTCAAGGTTGAATTAGATGAATGGTCAGTCATTTATAACTTCTGTCAAAATGATTGCTTAGAGCATGTTTAGTTGCAAAATATTGCGTGAAGCTACTCCAAAATCATTGGTGATTCTAGATGGTACCTTCATTCCCAATGTTATTCGTATATTTTTTTTAATCAGCCAACTTTAGAACTTGGGCGAGGAACTTCCACCTTTGTATGTGCTATTTATTCTTCTCTTGATTGGGATGTAGTAATAGTATTCCAAGGATGGTATGGCAATTGCAGGAGTAAGTTCTCTCTGAATGTTCCGTGTACTTATTAATCAACTAGAATCGGGTCAGGCTGTCCTGCATCAACTGGCAACACACACTTTACCACTTGCCTTCTTCGCAACTCACTATGGCTCTCTTACTGATGATTATGGCTATCATCCAAATATCCGAAATATGCATATGTCCACCATTGTGGACGATGAGAAGCGTGATGTAAGACAGTTTGCCTCCCAGTATTCCTGATATATTAATCAGTACATTTACCAGATCGTATTCTTGTTCAAGCTTGTTGAAGGCGTTGCAACGTCTTCATTTGGTACTCATGTCGCCAATTTGGCCGGCGTTCCATTAGAGGTTGTTGAGAGGGCTGAAGTTGTATCAAGAAACTTTGCTCAACAGTTCAAAGAGAGACTTTCAACGAAGAGAAAGCAAGATTCGGCATCACGAATGCCCCTTCCTGCCCGAGCAGATTTCTCTTTCCTCTATAAGATTGCGACGGGTCAGTTGCAGCTGCCTGACAACGAACTCCGGAGGAAGGAGATTCTGAAAAGAATGAAGGATACTGTTCGTGTGTATGTCACGATGGCACGGAATCAACACCAGCAATGAAATTTCCCTTGGTCTATAAGTGAACTGACAAGCCTCGTATTTTACAGTCGTAGATATCCACTGCTACATATACCATACATGCTGCAAGTACATACCCCTAATGAGACGTAACTAATATTCGCTTCCGTAGAGCTGGAATTCCCACGGTACATTATGACTAGAGCCATGCTCGTCGAACCATATCCTGCGGAGCCGACAGGTTGCATATATTCGAATATATGATATATGCGAATAAGCCCCACTGGGTATCTGGGTTAGTGCATTCGGGCGGTACCCCTCTGAACCCTGTCCTTCATCTGGTGAAAGTTGTACGGACGAAAAGTGCCGGAGGTAGAAGGGTAGATTCAGAGATAAGGTACACCAAGTAGTCAGGGGTCTGGACGCAGCCTGAGGAAATGATAGTGGCAGGTGCAATAAAGGGGAAGGCCCGCTTAAGAGGAGGCGTGGTTGTTTCTAGGTTGATGTCCTGATTAGGTTCTGTTCATGCAGGGGGAAATAGAGAGCAAACCAATGGAAAACAACGGATTGATCCGCCTGCACATGCAGCTGTCAGGCAGTCTGCTACAGTACTAACATGCAAATTTAGGGAATGAAGTTTGAAAGATGCACCTGGAAAGTGGATAATCTCAGAACACCAATCCTTCCTGCCTGATCCACAAGGCCAACCTCCAGCGACCATTCGCGGCCCATGTTGCGCACCTGTAAGTGCATCCAAGGGTGTTTTAGTCCCAAGTCATTTGACCGTTGTCGAATATTCGCAGAGAGCCTCATAGGTGGGTAGATCGAGGGGCATTGGATGTACGTGGTGCGCATTGTAGGTGATTGGATGTGTAGAACAGTCTGATTGAGAGCGTAGCCGATTGCCGCGGTTTCTTTGTCATAATCATCGATCAAAGGAGGGCAAATGAGTGTTCCAGGTGGGGCGGGTGGAGGCTGGGAGGTTTCATCGTGAAGAAAGTGAACAAAAGAATCCGCAGGCAGAGAGGTATCTTGGTGCACGCTGAAAAGCCTCAAGGGGTCATTGTTCGTGGATGAGAATAGTGATACAACTGGCGGTTGGATTGCTCCCAAAAACATCTGGTAGTTTGGAGGAGAAGAGCCATCGCCACAGTTGTTGATTTCCGTGTTTATAGTTCGGAGTTGACCACCGAAGTGAATACCTGGCTGTTAGCAACCCTAATAAGGTGTGTGACAACGCGAGGCACTTGCATCTCATCAATCAATCTCCAGCTACCCACAGGGCTATAAACCTACGGATATAAGTATCATACACTGCGCAAGCTATCGTTCAGCAAAATACCTGTACCTTACGATCTCGAAACAAAAAAAAAAAACCGACCGATTGCATTTGATTCAAGGAATTTGCATTCTCTGGGTGTGTATGATATTAAGGGTCCTTCTACAACAACGTTTGTCCCCCCCTCCCCCACCTGTATTAGGGCCGGAGTTTAATGACTGACATGAGCAGACCACGATTATAGGAAGACTGCGTCCTGAAAGAAAAGGCCACCCGTCTCTAACGCCCGAACACAGCTCTCCGACTTTTTAGTCGTGATCAATGCAGAAGCAAGGTGTATAGGACGGTGTTGCTAAAAAAAAAAAAAAGCTTCTTCCCTCGCGGCAGGCAGAAGCCACAACTTCGAAGGAGCACGGGCAAGTCCGAACGCATAGGAAATGCCTACTGATATCGTTCTCTTCTACGTTATCCCCGTGAAGATCGATGGACACGCGTCTCAATGAAACTGCAGGCGAAAGTTCAAACAGGAGACATACGATCTTTTGAGGGTGTGAACAAGAAATGGTAGATTTTCTCCCCTTGTCTGTAGCGTATTGGGAAAAATGGGGCAAAAGAAGAGCTGGCATCCCATGAGAATGACAATGTGACATAACCAGGACTTTTCACGTTTTGGTCTTGGGGTTCTTTGTTCGACGACGTGTCAAACGTTTTTTTGCATCTTTTCTCTATTTCAGCTCCCGTTCCTTCGCTAGACTCGGTGTCTTGATTATACTGCCCGAAGCAGGTCAGCTAGAATCAAGCCGTAATCAATTCTGGGTCTTTACCTCTAATTGCCGACCGGTATTCATGGATCGAAAGCGCTAGCTCAGTACTTTGTGCCATATCGACTCCATAGGAACATCCGAAGCACTCCCGTTGATAGGCATCTGCTAATGACAGTCGAACCATTTAGGTTCTAAGCCCAATATCTGAGCATCCCTTTGCGTCACTCAGACAAGCATCTAACACCGCTCATCGAACAATTTTGAATTCGTCCATGAATAATCATGGAGATCATTGCCTGTTAACTCCTTCACACTTGAAATGACCCAATACATGGTATATCACGGTTCTAGCCTTGTCAGTCCAAGAATAATAATTAATCCTCAGAGGAAGCGTTGCCACACAACACTGTATCACCGCGGAGATGAATTCTTTTCTCAGAACCGGCGTTCTACTGTTCGTGGATTATTCTCATTCGTCAGTCAAGGAGTGTAGGGCATGAAGCAGCGCTAGGGCCCAGTGATGCTTGTGCGGATTTAGCCCTTCCCCTATCAGTGCACGGTAAATACCTGGATTGTATATCAAAACGCTCACGGCCAATCTAACTCTGTATGATAATTGATAGGTCCTGTCTCAAAGAACTCTGTGGTCCATCTCCATGTAGTGCTTCCCCAAGTATATGGTATTCCTCCCAATAACCTAAATCTAAGGTTAAGGAGGTCCCTTTGAGCTTAAAGGAGCTGCAGATAACGGCGTTGTGATCTTCAGCCACTCGAATTCGCTTCCCCGTCTTTCACGGATATCGATTCCGCATCTCTCTTTTTAGTTGCCAAGCCCGGCTGCAACTAGGTCAGTTACTCCACTGTGAAAACTTTATATTTGCTTTGATTGACCCTCCCTTTGTGCATGTCTTACTCCTCTGTTGCGCAGCAATTCTTTTAATTATAGTTACATGTGTCACGATCTAATCAGCAATAACTGATACAGGACCCCGCCCGTTCTGCTGCTGCTACCCCATTCCTTTTTAGTGACAAAGGGTTTGGTGGGATTTCAAGATGGCATTAAGTGAAGGCTATGTGCCCACTGCCATTGCTGTTAGAGTCATGGGACGACGAAGACGGAGAGTAGGTGTGATTTCCACACCTTTTGTTTGAGAGCTAATTGTGACGTGAGTTGAGTATTGTTCTCAACCATGTTCATCGCGCTGATGTGAGGGGGGGGGGGGGGGGGAGCTCAACTCCAGTGATAAGAAAGTTTCTGTGGTTTTTTGAGTGTCACGGTTGGGTGCGCGTGTATATCAATATGACTGCAAAAACGATCGAACCAAGTCGATCGTTACCCAATGTATCCTGGGATCACATCGACTGTCGCGCCCTTGAGCGGTTTTATGGGTCAGTGGATATGCGCATTGGTAGGACCGCAAAACTAGTGTGATGATTGCCTGTGGGCCTTGGGTCACGTAAGTATCAGGCTCAGTATTTGCAGTTGTCTCAAGTCAGTTTACAAGGTTAGTTTACCGGTGAAGAACGAACGATTAAGGTTGTTCATGCGGCGGGATTGTTGTTGTTGTTTATTGGAACAGGTTGATAACATACCATGGGCGTCGCAGGTAATTGTTTCGTGTTTGTGATATCTCAACTGACCAGACTGGCAGCAAGACATAATCAGATATCGTACTATGGAGGCATCTCACAACTATAGAGTAAGCAAGAACGTGCCATGGCATGAAGTGTGGCGTGCGGATCCAAACGAGAAGCCTTCCTGAAGAGGATAATCGGCGCAGTCTGCCCTCAATGCGCACTAGAGAGTCGCCTTGCAAAAAGAAAAAAAGAAAGAAAAAAAAATAAAGAAATCAATCCAAAAGCAACGATCTGGATCTATGATCCTCGGTCAGAGGGTTCGCGTGCTTTCAGTACTCTCGATATTATCCAATACCGTTCATCAATTCATGACCGCCTGGTTACATCAGGTTCTTGTGCCGTTCGGGATGCACGCGTTTTCCTCTCCGGAAACTTAATCTCAATCGAGATTATTCCACCCTTCACTAATTGCCCCCGCTTCTGTCTCCTTCATTTTCAGATAAAAGTTTATTTTATTTTCTGTGGCTTATATCAACAGTCTTTTCGTCCTCTCCGTTCCATTGTCTATCGCATCGTTTATAATACCGTACTCTCATTCATGCCAGTCGTCTCCTCAATGTCTCAATATTCTTCATATACTCCAGACCGACTCCGATTTCCTCCTCTCTCGCATCCAGACACTGACTTTTCTCAAAACTCTGACCAACCTCAAAATATTGTTGTAATGGCACCACCTCACTGGCAACACCTACACATCCATAAAACGTCCTATTCTCTCCCCGACCACCCTAATATCTCTTCCAGTTCCAATTTCCCTGCTTTCGTTGCGTCCCTGCCGGTTAGCGAGTCAGGTTGGACGATGGATTCTACAGTACAGCCATCCTATGGTCCTCTATTACCTGTTCATGACCCTGCTATTGGGTACCCTACTTCGGCAGACTACCCAGAATCTTCTCAGCGCACAGCTCTGTCTTCTTCCCCAACTAATGCAACGCCCCCTAGCTATCACTATGAAGATGGTACTTCACGATCGCAATCGAGGTCCCCTGATCATACTGACAAGGGGTACCACCTTTATACTATGGATGAGACGGAACCACCGGCATCGCCTCAGTCCTCGTCTGCAGGCACCCCTCTCGTTAAGACGGAGCAAACAGACACGGACCCTGACAGCTGCTTTGTTATGGAGATATCTGCGGCACAGGAAAAGGCTATTGGCCTGAGCCAATCAATGGCGCCTCAAACAGAGGCTTCTATTCGTGCGACGAATGCATCTGAGGAAATGCGAAAAATGATGGGACGGTTTCGCATTGACCCGTTTGCTATCCACAATGGTGAACACCGGGGTGTTGTCGCTTCGTGGTGCGGTGGCAAGGCTTGCCCGCTAGAGGAAGAGCCCCAGATGTTCGAGTTTCAGATTCCCCTTGTCGATAGCCACTCGATCTCTCAGGAGGAATCACCGAGTGACTTGCCACTTGACCCTGGATCTCAGAAAAGTCCTGCCGGGTTCGAGCACGAGCACTGGGATAGTTATGGTCACGCAGCGGAGGCCGAATTCGGGTACGATGCCTCGCAGGAGTGGAACGTCGAGGCTACAATGCACGACGAACACCCACCGCCTGATCCCGTATGCAATGTGCACCCACACCAACATGAAGGTGGACAGGAGCGTAGATGGGGCTGTGGTACACAAGATTATGTGTACTTTAACGCTAACACTGCACACGGAGTGCAGCGGGTCCGGCCACAGGAGGATTTCTGGAGCAGTGGTGGCGTTTATCATGCTCCCTCCCGTAGTAGTACATATGGTTCCGATTCCCCTGGCTACGATGTGAGTAGTGTCGTTGCTTAATATCTTTTTCGGCAATGTTCTCATTCCCAAATAGACTGCGGTACTACCAGATATTAGTAGCACTTGCGTCAATAATAGACGTTGGTCTATGCCGGAGCCAAACCCGACGAATGAAGTGGGCTTTCTAATGCAACAGCAGTGATATACCACTTTAGGGTTTTGTTCTATCATTATCGAATTACAGAATTCTTGCTAGTAGTAGTAGTAGTAGTAGTAGTAGTAGTAGTAGTAGTAGTAGTGTTCTATGTACGTTCATTGGCCCAGGTTTAGTTGTGGCGATGAGATGAGTGGTATAACGCATAGATATGTATATTGGCGACCTTACTGCGCTATTCTTGGTTGAGACATTGGACGCTATGTGTTGTAAAGTACGGTTGATTGTGGTATGATAGTTTGCAGGAGGTGAATGTGGCCAGAAGAGAGAAAAGTGTATCTGGAGTTGATTTAAATTAATAGTGGTCAATTTCCGGAAAGAATGAAATTTCCATCTGAAATTCCCAGATCTCACAAGTCACACAAAAGTGATCGGATGTTGGTTCCCTGACAGCCGTCTTGCAACTTTCTGACTGGCGTTCTCCGTCTCGGATAAACCCCGCACAAGAGCCGGCTGCCTGGCCGGGTTGTCTCCTTTTCTGCCAAGTACAACGTAAAACAAGTAAACAAACCCCACATTGTACCAACAGTCCATTGTTTGAGTACAGTGGTCCTTGTAATACCTTCTCTTGTCAGTCGGCTAGTCGCGCCGAATACTTAAATCATTTTGTCGATAATGCCATGGCCTACTGGCATAATCACGATTGATCTTCTCAAGGTGATTTGCAGACAGGGAAATTGAATAAAATCCAGGGAAACGACCCAGCTGTTGTTGTTTAGAAGAACCTTGCTTACGTGTTCGTTGCTCGATGTATATGAGATGCATGTCAGGTGTGACAGGCTGGGGCCTGATCAACGCGATTGGTTTGAGGGTTCGCAGTGCCCTGCGCATGTAGGTCGGATATTGTACCTTTGGGTTAGGTGTAGCAGCAAGTTGACATCGATCCAAATGCCGATACTAGTAGTACTTTGGGGTACTTTGTGCCGAGAAGCTGTGCGAGACTTTAAACCCATGTGCAACTAGTATCAGGAACATCACAAGGGTGGCTTGTCTCTTTCCCCCTCATAAACCAGATTCAGTTACGAGAAGCGCGTCATACCTCGGCAATATGCAGAATAAGACTCGGAATGTGTTTTATTTGGGCCAGCAACGCGGAATCTTTTGTCTCGCAGACATGCCTTTGCCTGGCTGTGTACACTCCTCGATCAGGTCGGTTTTCAGAGACCCAAACGCACTCGCCCAGAGAACAAGGCAGGGACCCCGAGAGTAGCCAGGTCGGTAGTTCTCCACTTCACTCGCGTAGACTACATCCTTAATAGGCACCCTGCCGGAGTGGTTAACGGGATCGCCTGCTATTTATAGCTTTTAGGTGTCCGCGAGTGTTCGAATCGCTCAGGTGACGGACTTTTTGCCGGTGGAAATAAAGGTGTGTAGGGGGCTTGGATTGGGGTGAAGGGCGGCGCGGGAGTTTAGATTGAGTTACCGGGGATGCTCGCGTGGGTTGTCAATCGGGGTCCCGATGATTTGATCAATAGAAAAAGCCACGCGGCGGCCACGAGAGAGCTGCCATCCTCCACGCGACCGAGTGCTAATTCCGCTCCCACAAGCATCATTCATAGCTCATTTAATAGCCTTATATCCTTCTCTTTTTTCTTCATTCCTCTTTCTTTTGCTCTTTCTCTCCATCCATCTCGTCCTTCCTTATGTCAGGAGCCGCTCCGAAACCGACCTCGCCTTTATCTTCTGTCGTCAGCGATATCTTACCCAGACATTGGAGAAGACGAAGTGCAGATATCGGCGTCATCAGTCTCGCCACTGGGGCTGGGGGGCATGGACAGGGGTGGATGGGTCATTCCGGAGAGCTTGAGTACGTCGTCTATCTCTTCGTTATCTCTACCTGATAATGTTTATACCCCCTCTCTAGGACCGGATTTGCGGAGCTCTTAGGTTACATGTACACACAAACGCTCCATGCCGTTAACGAGCAGCACGCCGAGTTGTATGTTTTTTTTTTTTTTTTTGTGAATTTTCTGTCAATTGTTCCCACCACCTAAAAAAAATCATGCCTTGTTATCAGTGTATCTACAGACTTGACACCAGAAACACGATCGCGTCTCATCAACAATCTTGATCGTTGGCATTTCGAGCCGCATAGACTGCCTGAAGAGCAACTTGTCGCTTGTACTCTTCTTTTGTTCGAGTTGTTGTTTCGCATTGAAGGCATGAAAGATGTCATACCGGTTTCGATGCGTGCGTGTCAAATTCCAATGCTCCGTGATTCTTGGCTGATGTCGTTATCAGAGCAAATTTCTGCGTTTGTTCACCATCTGCGTCGCATATATCGCCTGGAGAACTCATATCACAATTTCGAGCACGCTCTAGATGTGCTCCAGGCTACGCATTCTTACCTTCAAGCGGCGGGTATGGTGCCGTCAGTGAAAATTCTGCTGAAACCGAACCAGACGTGGAAGACAAGCAAGGAGTTCAATGACGGGTCTCTTGTATCCACCCTGCGACCTGAAGAAATCTTCATTATGTACATCGCTGCAATAGGTCATGACGTAGGCCATCCTGGCTTTTCAAATTATTTCATGGTACTTGTACTTTTTAGTCGTGTGATCTTGATTTTGACTCGTGTGTCTTTAGAAAGTAGCCGAAGCACCATTAGCAAAAATCTATGATGGTCAATCACCACTAGAGCAGATGCACTATCAGTTATTGCTCCGCGTTATGCACCATCACGGACTCGCTGTATTGTTTAATAACCCAGTCAGCGGATCCCACCTACGGAAACTCCTTTGGAGCTCCGTCCTAGCTACTGATATGAGCGTCCACAATCATTTCATGGATCGCTTGCGATTGGATCTTGATCATGAGCAGGGTACATTATGTTCTCGTCAGATTTTGGTCAGCCAGATGCTCCTAAAATGCGCTGACATCAGTAACCCTGTATGTATTGACACAAGCATCTGACATCCTGACTAATACATTGTTCAGAGTCGTCCCTACCCCGTTTCACAATACTGGGCTACTGCATTGGTCACAGAATGGGTGAAGCAGGCGACGTACGAGAAATCTCTGGACTTTAAACCTTCTGTACAAGATTCTGCAACGCCATTGAAAGAAGCAAGATCTCAGGTCTCATTTATTGAGAACTTTGCCCAGCCTTTGTTAGAACTCAGCTCAAAGGCTACTCCAGGTTTGGCATCATTGTCCCAATCAGAGTTTAATACTGATGCTCGCCGGTAATTAGAAATGCAGAAATATCTGCAGGAGTGCATTAAAAATCAGAAAAAATGGAAAATACGCGTGAGAGAACTGGAAGCAAGGCCTCAGGATCCGGATAACGACCATACGACTCCATTGCAAGATGCTGATGACTATATCAATGTTTTTCCACTTACGTTACCTTTATCACGCCAAGTTTGTGAACAACGCGAGGAGATTATGTCATCAGAGTCTGGCACGGGTACACCGACTGGTTCAGAGGCATTGTATGTGATTCGGTCCAAAAGAATGTGGTGCATATGATTTATTGGTCTTTTTTGAAATGCTGTTATAGATCTATCAGCGATCCCGCTGTTTTCATGCAGGATCAGCATGCCGCAATACGCGCTGCCGGCAAAATGGGGGTGAGGCAACAAAGAAGTTTCAATCGGAATTCATGGACTCCCACTCCGTCAAGTCGATTCACTGGATCATCAGCTAGGAATCAGCCATCCATCTCATCACCTCTTGCTAATGTCCAAGAAGCTAGTGGATCTTCGCCGACTATTGAAAACCAATGACACTGACCTACATTCAAACATCATCATCGATCTTTTGCATGTGTATACCGATCACGATTCTTGGCCTTATGGATAGTCGATACATATGAAACGGCATAATCAGGTAGTAAAATGGTATTGAATCAGCAGTAGACCACCGGGTGGTCCTAATGTTTGATCTGGCTAGATCGCTTTTTGTACAGCAAGGGTGTATCATGATGATGCTTAAAACACAAACTCACGACCATGGATTGGCATACAACTGGTGATTCAAGAAATTTGTATCGTTTTTTCTTTCTTTCTTCCCATACCAATCAACTCCCATCCATAAGGCTTCTATTCACTCTCCTTTCCTTCGTTATAGTACATACCTTGTTTCCATCCCCCTCTCCCATCCTGCACTTTTTGTATTCCCGAGTTTGTATTGTTACAACGGTTTTTTACTTGCTGTAGGAGGTACAAAAATACATGTTTGATTTGGATGTTGTTGGCAAACAACGGAAGCACGTTGTGCCAAGGTGTTGATTTACTGAGATCTCCATACATGTACTCTCAATCCAATCATATTCCTCAACCTCCACATTCCGCAGGACTTGGAGTTTCAGGTTGGTATGGAATGTCAATTTCAAAGTTCCAAGTTGACATGTATGGCGCAGGTCTACGACCGCATATCAATGCCAACCAAGTACCATCCCCCATTGAAGCCATTGAGCACGACAGGCATCAATGGACGCATAAAGCGTACATGACCCTTCCGGGGGTCCATGCACCTTTCAGTACCAGTGACTTCATAGCCATAGATCAAGGTTCGTGTTAGCTTGGTCCACCAAACGTCTATCTTCATTTTAAGCAAAATACCAGGCAATGCATCACCCAAGTTTGTACGAGTATCAACATGGAACATGCCCAGTACCTCAAAATTAGCCTCTGAATGCGCGATACCACTTGCTGCTGTGTTTCATCCATTTGCTCAACTTGATCCTGCCGAGGAGCCTGTCCCACTTATTGAGGCCGGAGAAGGTGGCCCACCACGCTGCGAGAAATGTAGAGGCTATATCAATCCATGGTGTCAGTGGGTGGCTGGAGGCAATAGATGGAAATGCAATCTGTGTGGGTTTGAAACGCAAGGTTTGTTGTCCTTCGTCTTCTCGGACTCCGCATCGTTCAGCGATGTAACTGACATGTTTTTTAATGTGATATGTTTGATCATATGCGCATTTTCCACTTTTTTTTTTTTTTTTTGATTGAAAATTTCGGCACTCCTTGGTCTGGGCGCGCGTAGTTTCGGCAGAATATTTCAGTAATCTAGATGCAAATCTAATGCGACTCGACCATACCACGCGTCTCGAACTAAACAAGGGTACGGTGGACTTTGTTGTCTCAGAAGAATATTGGGCCCAGAACCCTCCAATGAAAATCTCTATGCCGTATTATCCTGTCGAGCCACCTCCAAGTGGCCCCAAGAAACCTGTGCCAATGAATTATGTGTTTGCTATTGATGTGTCCCATGAGGCCGCCACCAGCGGGTTCTTGAAGGGTGCCTGCGAGGCGATTCGACGAGGACTTTTCGGAGATTCAGATTCACCAGATACCAGCCCTGAGCCATCCTTTCCACCAGATAGCCAAATCGCCATTATCACGTTTGATAAGTCCGTTCATTTCCATCTATTATCCGTATGTATTACACCTGTCTTCTTTGTGGCGGCATCTTGCTGACTCTTTTTCTTATCAGTCAGAATTTACATCAATGCTTCTTGTATCGGATTTAGATGAGATGTTTACACCCACGCGGGCTGGCTTGTTCGTCAATCCAATACAGAGTCGGTAAATTGAAACATGGTTAGTTATCTAGGCTTACACCTGATCGAAGGCGTGTAGTTCTACCCTAGAGGCCCTTCTCAAGTCGCTGCCTGAGAGATTTCAAGATAATCTTATACAAGAAACCGCACTAAGCTCTGCTATTCGGGGATGCCTGTCTTTGTTGGTATGCTCGTAATTATTACTATATAGATTGTACTTACCGACAGATAAATTTAGATGGGTCAAGGAGGCCAGGTTGTAGTGTTTCAGAGTACCATGCCCACCGTCGGGCCGGGTGCCTTACATGGTCAACCACCTGAATCAGATCTCTTCGATACTGATAAGGAGAAAAAGTTGTACCAACCGCGGGATATTACATGGCAGACAATCGGAGAGGAGTGCGTGGAAGAAGGTGTCGGTGTTCACATGTTCCTAGCTCCAAACAAGTTCATGGATATTGGATCAATCGGTATGCTAGTACCACCAGGCGATGGAACAAATTACTCAAAGTATGATCTAGGGGTTGTCGCCTCCATTACTGGTGGGGATATTTACTATCAACCGCGATTTGAGATGGAAAGGGACAACGCCACACTTCACTCGCAACTACAGAGAGTCTTGAGACGCACTCAGGGCTACAACTGTGCCATGCGAGTTAGGTGCTCAAATGGTATGTACCCTGTTCGCTTCATTATGCATTATGGGGCTTTGGGCTCAGGACTCATGGGTCCTCTTTTTTTCAGGGCTACGTGTCTCGGCCTACCTGGGCAATTTTCTCCAACGTTCCCCGACAGATGTCGAATTTGGGGTGCTAGACGCTGACAAGGCCATTTCGGTTACCCTTGAGCATACCGGTGCACTAGACCCACGCAGTTATGCACATCTTCAATGCGCGGTCTTGTACACCTCTGTCTCTGGACAGCGGAGAGTTAGAGTGATCAACTTGGCTTTGCATATAGTTGAATTGGCTGGTAATGTTTACCAATATGCAGACCTGGATACCACTGTTGGGCATATGGTTCGTCAAGGTTAGCAGCTTCCACACGCAATATGGCCTCAACTGGCTGAAAAGTATATCCATAGCCATTGCTTCAATGGATCGCATGAAGACGTCAACCATCCGTGATGAATTGACAGAAAAATGCGCTTCCATACTACTCGGCTATCGCAACAAGTGCGCTACGACAACGCGTGCTTCACAAGTCAGTTTCCAAACACCCTGCCAATTATGCCAATTTAACGTAATGATTGGATCATGTAGCTTATTATACCAGAGGCTTTCAAGTCTCTTCCAGCCTTCACCTTGGCAGTGCTGAAGACGAAACCCATGAAAGGTCCCAAAGTTTCGAAAACAGATGTAGGATTCATAGCTGATCGTCTGGTGTCTGGTCATAGCTCGTGCTGTTTCCGCCGATGTGCGAAATTACCATGCACACCGAATGCTGTCTCTGAACTTGCGCAGCTTGATGTATCACGTGTACCCATGTATGGTAGCTCTTCACGATTTGAGTGATGATACCGCCCTGCCAGACCCTAACACGGGCAAGATCGAAATCCCATCTTCCATGAGGGCTAGTCACCTGTTCATGGAAGGTCACGGTGTCTATCTTATCGGTACGTCTCTTTATACGCCTTCAATTATTCCCCCTATCCGTTGAGAGGCTTCTTATTGCAAATTCTCAGATAACGAAGATCTTCTTATCTTTTGGGTGGGCGGTGGGGTTTCCCCTCAGATCTTGAATGACTTGTTCGGAGCAGATGACTTTATGAAATTGGACCCTCACATGGTACGTGATAGCGTTTTATAAAAAGAGATGCATACAATGAGGCATCTATTAAATTATTTTAATTTTTTTGGCACGACTACACACAAAACAGCACCAGTTGCCGAGACTAGAAACGCGACTATCGAACCAGGTCCGAAACATCGTTGCCCATAGAGAGGCCCAGCGTGGTCGGTCTATCAGAATGCTAATCGCGCGTCAGAATATGGATGCTGCTGAGATTGAGTTTAGCGATCTGCTTGTGGAGGACCAAAATAACGGGGCACATTCATATATGGATTGTACGTATCAGACACCTTCACCCACCCACACACGCCCCTTTACTGTTCCATTGTGAACTATCTCACCTCTTTCTACCTTTTGTTAGACCTCACAGTTGTTCACCGGCAAATAACGCATGCTGTGAGCTTCTTTTCCCTTTTACGACGCGTTTGGCTTATATTAATGAGTGACTTATTAGTTGAATGTGGGAAACTCTATCAGCGGAACACCCAGTCTCCGAAGCGCACCATGGTAGTAAGAACTCATTGCTGGTATTTCATATTTGAAAACCTTTTGCTTCATGTATCAACGCATCCTGTGTACTTCACGTAATGACCGGCCATAGATCCAAATATTTGGGGAAGGAGGGGTATTGTAAGGAGTGTCATTTGTTTTGCATACAAAAATGAAATGGACAAAATACCACAAAAATTATAAAGGAGGGTGATTGGGTAGGACCGAGAGAGTTCATTATAAAAGGCGATAAAGTGAGAGAGCAACATATAAAGAGACCGATTATACCAGAAACAGTAAGCGCAGTTGAGAGAGAGAGAGAAGAAAGCAATAAAGGGAGATAAAGTGGAAAGAAATTGACTCAAAAAAAGAAAAAGTTGATGAAACACAAGCAAGATGTAGTGATAAAATGCTGGTGTAACTTTAATCATGGGGAGTCACAGATGTCTTTGCAGATCGACGTGAACCAAAGCGAAGTGAAAATAATCCACCGCCTTCATGCGAATGTGTGCTTCCCGCGCGAGACCGGAATGACCAGGCTGATGGAGAAGCAGGGCGTACTACGTCATGGTGGGCATCGAGGTGCTGCTGGTCCCTACTCCGACGACGATCAATCAGCGTAGGAGGTTGCTGTGGATGGAGGTGTTGGTGTTGATGCTGCTGCTGGTGATGGTGATGGTGATGATGATGATGATGCTTTCCAGAATGCCCAACCGTATGCCTGCCATCGCAACAAGCACGGACATTCTCAAGGCCCTCAAAGCCCTCGTCTGACATAGAATCACCATGTAGCTCAAAGTCCAATTCTTCTTCTTCCTGGCCCCCTTGCACATCAACAAACGATTTCGTTGGGCTGTACGGACTATCGGGTCCGTTCCACCGCAAATACTCTAGCGCAGGGGTGCCAGACCGCTTCCCAACTGAGCCACCAACGGACAGCTGAGAGCGACTACGCTGACCACGAGGTGTACTGTTCCACGTGTCGCCATTCCGCGCACTTCGGATGCTCCTTTGACTTTGAGGTGAACCGTGAATCACTTGATGCCGTTCGTCATCTGTCTGGTATTCCTTGTAAGACGCAGGGCTTTCTTGGACAGCTGCCGTAGGTGTTTGGGTCACCATCGCATTCGGCCGGGACAAGAGATATTTAAGGGCCTGATTAGTTTTGTCAATTTTTAATCGTTAGTGTATATCACGAAAAAGAGAACTCACATTGAACCAGATATCATGCCGTTCTTTCGTTGGGCATGTTATCTTCATCTCTCTCTGAGGTGTAGATACAATCACACTATACTGGTACAACCCTGGAGGCATGGGATTAGGATCCAGGACGGATCTGACGCCTTCAATATATGCTAAAAGAAGTTGTAATTAGTCCATAAGGCACAGAATCGATAGAATCCAAGAACTTACTGCTCTTTGCACTTGACTCTGAGACGGTCGAAGATCCAGGATCAGCAGAACTCCAATATAGAGTTTTGGTATATGGATGCACCCAGAAGAACCGACGGTGTCTTCTTTCGCCATGACCCTTTCCAATTGCGCGACGCGTATACTTGTACAAAAACTCGCCGATCATCGTTTGGGTTATTGCATGGATGATTGCGGGGTCTGTCGAAACTCCCTTGTTAGCACCATTCTGTAGATCGTGTGCACGTGGGGTGATATCCGCTGATTTGTTAGGTGTAGTTGGTGGCTCTGCGCTGCGCGGTTGTCTCTGTTGCTCGTAAGCGAGTTCGCGCTCAGACGAGACGCTTGATCGAGGAGATGCAACCGATCCAAGCGAAGCATCAGAGCGTTCTCGGACACTCTGAGATGGCAAACCATTAGAGTAGTGCTGCTGGGCGTACGCAACTGCGTTTCCAGCTGACCTAAAGCTACTAGTTGATGGCGGCTGTCTGAGACCAGCTTGTGAAGGAGGCACACTGGATCCATGGGACCGTAGAGCAAGGTCTCTCTTTGCACCCATCAGATTACCAAGTGGCGTTGCAGCACGAATTAGTTCGGGAGGTGGAGGAGATGTCGGACGGGGTGGAGGTACATCTCCTGTCGAGGCAGAATGTAATCTTCGCTCCGGTACAAATGGGGGAGGTGGCATGCTAGTAGGTGGAGGAGGAGCACGTGGAGGAGGCGGTAGGATCATGGTGGGTGGTTTGGTCTTGTCTACGCTCGTAAGCATTGCTCCTGTTGATTGGACACGAGCACGACCCAGTGGATCTTCACTGTTGGAGCTGGCTTCGATGGATGGTCGGCGCTCTGAAGCGGAAGAACGAGTTCTGCCGAATGTTACACTGGTATCTCGAATGATGCTCGAAAGAGATGCGGGTATTGTGACAATACCACTTGGTATACTTGGCATAGGGGTAGAGTTGAACTGACTCGGGGATATTGATGAAGCAGATGGTGCAGTAATAGGGGGTGGCGGGGGAATGAATTGGAATTGGGGGGATGCTGCTGAGCCAACACGGAATAATGTAGGTGTAGAAGTCGCAGCAGGGGCAGTGACAACTGGTGTTGTGGGTATAGAAGCTGGTGGTACCCATTCGTCTGTCTGCATCGACATTTCTTTTGTTTCTGGCTTGGGCGGTGTAACATACACAGTCTCGTATACCTTCTCATACACCTTCTCGTATATTTTCTCTGGCTCCTTCTCAACATACAAATCCGCGCTTACACCAGCATCCTCATAATGCTTCGGTTCTTCAAATACCATAACTTCAGCATCATGGAGGCTTCTTCTGTCAGCGGGAGGTGACGGGACTCTAGGCAGCTGTGCTACACTGCTGCTGAATTGAGAAGCCTTGATGCTTTCGTTATCATCTTCTTCATCGGAACCCGAATCTGAGTATTCATGATCTGTAACAGTCATTACAGAGTGGAAGTCGTCCTGGCTTTCCGCTGAAGGTGTTGACATCATAATACTCTGGCGGGCATCATAGTAATCAGTCTCGGTCTCCGCACCAGTCTCTGTTTCCTCTCCTTCGTCAAGGTCTTCGTCAAGACCATGTCCTGGAGCAGACAAGAACTGTCTGGTAACAGTTCTGTCCGAAGACGAGCTATTAGTTGATGATGTGAATGTTATCACATCCTGCTGTGTTATCGTTGTCCTTCTCTGCGATTGGTGTCCCACCGTAGAGGGTAAAGCGGCTGTGAACACCCCCTTCTTCGTCTCCGTGACAGAGTCGAAAATGGGCTCTGTCTCGACTGAAACATCTGACAGCGTCGGTTTGGGTATGAGAGGTTCAATAAGGTCATGCTGCATGCCGAACTCGCTCCGTTCGACAATTGACTTGGGTTCTGGCTCAGTCTGCATGGAGATCTCCAGTAGTTCAACTTTTGGTGGCTCGGGAATTGGTTCGGGTTCGACTTGAATGCCCATTTCAGAGACAAGTGGAAGCACTGGTGCGGGTTCAGGTAGAACGACCTCCAGTTCCTCAGTCTGACAACCAAAGTCAAGCATCTCGGGCCTCTCACGAAGCTCCTTGAATTCATCCTCCTCTGGGATATCGATTCCTTTTAGCGGTGATACATTGATGGAATTAACAAGGCCTCCAAGTTCAGCAGCGAGGATGTCGGGAGGATCTACGAGAGAAGGCGGGCGTGCTCCGTCCTTGAAGGGAACCCCACCACGTGATCGTCTGAGGCTCAAATTTCCACCCCTACCACGGGCAGAGCGATTAAGAACTGAATGGCGTAGAGGACTGGAAGAATAAGAAGATCCATTTGAGGGAACGCGTTTGAGAACGTTGGCAAACTGAGGATCCATGCCCTCAACCGAAACAACACTCGTCCGATTTGATTGAACCTGCTCAGGCTCCTCCTGGTCCAGTCTTTCGTCCTCTCCTGGTTCGAGAAACTCCACCCTACTATGCGAGATACATTGCTTTGAACCAAAGAACTCTGCTACTTCGTCATCTTCGTCATGATGTTCAATGCGTGTAATAGGAGGCACAGTGGGCACTTTGTCAGCTTGAATATCGTCGTCGTCGTCATCATCATACGGACTGCTGGTTGCCATGCCTAAACGTTGCATAAGGGTCATTCCTCTATTTCCCGAGCCAAAGCCACGTCCACGCCCGCCACCAACTTTGAATGGAGTTAGACGTCGACCAGTTCCGATGCGAGAAACAGGCTCCTCGGCTGCTTCTTCATCATCTTCTTCAGACCGTTTAGAAGGCGACGTTTCGAGCTTGTTGCGGAGTTCGATACGCATCTGTTTCTCTTTGGTGAGCGTGCCCTTGAGTGTATTGATCTGCCTTTGTGCGTGTGCCAGTCTTCGGTGCAGGCTCTCAATCTCATCATTCGGATGAGCATTGGGAGGGAAGGCCTTTTTGAGGGGAGAAGAATCTGGAGACTCGTCTGCATCCAAAAGCTCATTGAAATCACCTTCCGGAGCAAAGATACCGGAGCTATCAACTTTATTTTTGCGCCTAGTTGATGCCCCACCAGTAAAAACGTCTCCACCGAGTTCTGGATCATGAGCAGCAGTTACTGAGGCATCGCCAAGGCCAGAACCAATAGGCGTTAGAGGAGACCGCCCACCAAATCGACGAGTTGCGCGAGTTAGATCAGCTTTCAACGAATCAACATTTTGCTGGAGATCATTCTTCTCTCTGTTGAGGGCAGCAGTATTCTTTCTAGCTTGAGCCATGTCGTTCTCGTGCTTGACTTTAAGTTCTTCATATGCTTTCTGGAATCGCTCTGATTCATTCTGATGAAGGTCGGCAGCATCACGGGAAGTGGCGAGAAGTTTAGTGAGACGCTTGTGTTCTGACTCGAGACGAGCATTGGTAGACTGCGCATCTGAATACTGGACGCGAATTTCTTGGATTGTGACCTCTAAATTCCAGTTTTCCTCCTTGAACTTATCTGGTTAAAGCAAGTCAGCAATATGTGGTCATTATTGAAGACTCGTACAAACCAGCAGATTGTTCTTGCTGCCTGAGGGCAGTTCGGAGGCTCTCTACGGTCTTCTCAAGGTCATCTTTCTCTTCCTTGATGTCCTGAATGGCTTTGTCACGTTCCCCAAGCAAACTTTGAAGCCGTCTGACTTCGGTGAGAAGACCACTACCGATTTCAAACGCAAATTCTGAAATTTGAATTAGCATACATTGCTATCATTGATATGATGGAACACGGATGATGAATATACGGAGATAGATAATACGTACCAACGTCATCTGCTCGATGTGCTGCATTTTTTGCACGACGAGATTGAGCAGCAGCGGACGTGCTGGCAGCAGATGCAGCTTTTGCGGAGCGATCTTGTTCGGTTGATGCTGATGGGGGTTCAAGTGGGAGATCCGTAAAGTGAAAGGGAGGCGAGGGAGATTTCTCAGTCGCTGAACGCTATTAAATTCACGCAAATTAGTTCTTTCTTCTCATAAGCGTGGAGAACACGCACTTTTAAGCTTGCACCAAATGCACTAGAAAGCTGCGCATTTTCGGCATCCCAAGCCATGATGGTGTCCGCCAGTTCACGATATCGTTCTTTCACGTCTGGATCAACCTCATCGTCATCTGATTTGTCTCCGTCTACTTCCTGAAGTTGCCTGATACGTTCCTCAAGTTCCATTTGCTGCGCCAGGACCCGCTGGCCAAGAGTACCCGCTTGTTGAAGTTGCTTTTCCTTACTGTCAAGGAGGTTTTGAAGATAAAACCTCATGTCGCCTGCGGATGAGACGGGGTGGGATAGAAAGTCGGGCATTGATGAGAGCCCGTCAGAGGATGAAGCCATGGTTGGCCGCAGACTTGCAAGCCTCCCTTGCGCACTACACGATGCCTTTTGCTCCCAAACCATCATTCTTCTTCAACTCCATACAATCACTTTCTCACAATCACGTGTCGCTAAATTATCGCGCTCGACTTGGACCACTTTTCAATATCTGTCCGCCACCTCCGAGTCTCATTAAACTCTCAACCTGTGGCGCCTCGAAGCATTTTAAACTGTCGTAAGAACTCAACTACATCAGAGACTAATTCTTGATCCATGTACTTCTGGACTGGCAATTTTGCTGAGTATCGACGCCTTATTAACCCTAACCCACGGCGTCCAAAAATCCCCGAAGGACAAATAAATCACCCTCACCCTCATTTGTTTTCTTTTTAAAAAATGATTCATTCATTAGGTCAATGACTACTGGAACTTCGGCTAATACTTTATGGTTTAGCTTTTTATGACATGAGGGCTAAATCACATCTGCCGCTTTCATTGTCCCCTGGACAGACGAGTATAACATCTGGTGAATATGCTAACTAACCACCAGCACCCTAGTTCTTGCTTGGAGCCCTTCATCCACGAAACACCATGTTCTCTTCTACTTGAGCTGGGATCTTTTTGTCATTGTGCTGCCGAGTCTCAATGTATCTTACAGGCAAGCAAAACGCGTCCTTCTCTGACTTGCCCTGACTGACGTTCCTGAAGGTCTTGCAATTTTCTCAAACGACCATCACCAACACTGGTGATGACGCTGTTGACCTACTGAACGAACCTGATACTGTTCCGTTTAATCCTGCAATCAATAAGGTCAGCATCACTAGTGACTCTGAGCTGCTCCAGGGTTTACAGGTGTGGTAGTGAAGGATACCTATCAAGACGAAATTAATTCTGTTGATGTCTCCACCATCATGTCTGGATACGCATGACTGTATGAAGTATCCCTCTACTTGTGTTATTTATGATTCTTAATATTCTCCAGTGTCCAAAGTCTATTTTGCCAGTTCTAGACTAGGCTGCTATATTTCACATCAAAAACAGTCTTCCCTGCCGTAACCGAGGAAGTTCGCATCATAGAGGCCACGGTCGATGAGGAGCATACTACGTCTACACCAAGCCATCCAAAGCTGAAGCGCCTTTTTGAAGATATCTGGCTAACAATGAGTCAAGCACTAAACGTTATACAACTTGTTTTTGGATTATACACACCTTCTAGATATAACAGTCGTCAAAGACCACTTTAGTAAAATCCGCGGCGATAAATTCAATGCATTTACCTATGACTGTTCGACTTGCGATAGGACCAATGCCTATACCTAGATAGATCCTGACAGATTATCAACTTTTACGCCATGACCTGTTCAAAATCCCTTTCCCGAGCAAATATCAGGCTTGGTGAAGTGTTCTTCCACCCAGTGGACTGACTCTCAGGCATACCGACAATGATGTTATCTCGTCCGCTACCATGCTTATGAATTATCAAAGACTACGCATATGATCAAGCAAATGCTCGGCGGATAGCAGCTAACAATCCCAATAAAGTAGCTTTCAAAGCTGATTCACATGAATATTTTTACTGGGAATAACCCACCTCTTTGCAAACTTGAGGCAGCGTTCAGCGATAATTGTATCAATCTAGCATAGTCATTGTCTACTTGCTATGTTGACGAATAAATGACGGATATTTTTCTATTCAAAGCTATTGACAATCGACTTCAAGTTCCTCAGAACCTCCTGCCAAATCTGGAGAGGACGAATTGAACAGATTCTCAAAGGTGCCACACGCGCTAATACCATTCCCTGTCATTTTCAGTCATGTGGTTCTCCCTTTTATGTGATAAATGAGATACAAGAGTGAACTAAAGGTACTAGTGCATATGGTCCATAAAATGTTGGCATCAATCACGGCGACATGCAGGTCAGGCTATTTATTACAATGCCTGTCCACGTGAATGTTTCAGTGAGATACCAACATTTGAATAACGTCGCTGAAGAGATGTTGCTATTGTTCGAGCTGTAGTGAGTGTACTGTACCATGCGTGTATAGTGTGCATATACAGTACAGGTAAACATTTACAATGCCAAGGCTTGTTCCTGTTCGTTCCTAGTATCCTGTTCCTCGCAATTATGAAGCAATATTGCCTTAATCTTGGCATCGCTGAACTAATCTTCTTCCCAAGCAACCCCCATACAAAAGTTTATTGTCACGATGAGTGCTTCGTAGCGCAAGTTATCATCATTCCTGCTCGGTTTGCAACTATCCTATCCATTGGTTCATACAACATTCACCAGACTTTTTATGGATGAAACAGGCTCCAGCCCTCACCAATGGACGTTGCTACCTTTTATCTCAACCAACATGATATTACTGTGCGTTCTAAACAAAAATAACCTGCGCGAATCGATCGATGTGTGTTCTCACCCATTTTAGCAAGCAATAGAACACATCGTTTATGCGCATATACACACGCCTTTTCCGGGGAAGATAAAATTAGTAGGAGAAGACTATGTTCTCAATGGCAGTGAGTAAGCGGTAACCCTGAGAACTGATATATTCAATCCTCGCGTTTGGCATTCAGTTCGAAAAGATTGGGCGTATGGCCAACGGCTAACGCTCACGTGGGGAGGTCAAGTTATACAGCCGTGTTCACATAAATGGATCTTTGAATTCGAAGCGATAACGGGGCCGAGAATCACATGAACACCTGGACCAAATTACATCTTTGCTCATGTAGTATGTCGGCCAAATGTCGCCTTGATGGCCAAAACACCAGGTAGCAACAATTAGCAACAATGTATGACATGGGTATGTGGTTTCTGTAATAATAATAATAATAATAACAATGCTATCCATCGATCAAAACTGCTTCTTTATTGTGGCCTCCATGAGGACCAGGTCGCATCGATTGTCGTGATCTCTGGCAAGAATGACTTAAGAATTGCGGAATATGCGTCATTCTGCCTAAAGGGAAGGAGGTAAGAAGGAACGATAGAAAGCGGTCTATACCGGTAATGTTCTGGGGCTATAATGAGGATATTATGCGGTGAAATAGTGAATCTAGCAAGTATTGCACCGTCCGTATGTGAGTGGGGCCCTTTTGAACCAAAATATTCCTTAGCATAAGGCTCGTGAGTCCTTATTGGATTGCATTCTGCTTCTCAAGAACTCATTTTATTCTGACCATTGCACAAGGTGTGGAGAAGGCCTGATTCTGTGATGGAGACATCAAGTAGCGAGGAAACGATTGTCCACGTGTGTGGTACCATTTGAGTGCTACAGGTGAATCCGTGACTATTTGATTCCCACGGAAGACGATCCTGCCGAAGGAATCTCGCCGGGGAAATCTGTCATGATCACCAAGTCGCATTGAGTATTGAATTATTCGTCAGCTGCTGCTCATCATGGTCCCGGAATACCAGGATCAAGAACACGCTTCTCTTAAGTGCACCTGGATCTCATAGAATGTCAGACGCTGTTTTCACCAACGGAGATCCTGTGGCACCTTTTCCTTATCTTTTCAAACTCGTGTATGATTCCGACCAAAGTGACCGCGACAGCTTATGGCAATGTTGACCACGCTATAGTTTTGCAACATGGTTGCTCTCCTTTTGGTCTTTCTTTCCATGCTGCACACATCACACTGTTTTGCACCGTCAAACTCGTTCTATGGGGTCTGTCCGCGACCAGGTTTCGTATATAAGCTTCTATGTTCACTACCCCTCACTAAGCTTCTGGCGCTATGTTCTCAACTTCACTTCGTTCGGCTCTGCTCTTTGTTGCTGCTTCTGCTCTCGCTGTCTCTGCGGCGCCGAGCCTTTCCCTCAAGGTTGATGGCAAGTCTTTGAACGTTGACATCTAGCCCTGCAATGGAACTTATGAGATGAACAGGTCCTGCCTCAGTAGATACCGTCGCTGATTTGAAAGTTACCGCCACTATTACCAACACTGGCGACGAGACGGTGAAAGTCCTCAACGACCCCTACAGTGCCTTGTCCAAGCTGCCAACAAACACGTTCAAGATTACCGACACCTCCGGTGCTAAACCCTCGTTCACTGGTATCAAAGCCAAATACGTCCCCAACTCTGATGCTGCTCTTTCGTCCTTCACGACCCTCGCTCCAGGACAATCCGTGAGCGTTGAGCATGATCGTAGGTGTCAGTTTATCCCTTGGGACTCTTGATTTAATCATGTTGTAGTATCACAGGCGTACAACTTCACCACCCCCGGCGCTGGAGCTTATTCCGTGGAGGCACGAAACCTCTTCTACGTTATTGATGAGGCAACCAACGAGGCAGTTCCTACCTATGCCACCGCAGAGGCGCACTCTGCGAAGCTGTCTGGCGTTCTGGCAGTTGCTAGGCCCTCTGTTAGCAAACGTGCAGTCTTCAATGGATGCTCTTCTACACAGCAGAGCGGCCTCAACAGTGCGGCCTCAGCCGCGCAATCATACGCTTCGAGTGCCTTATCGTAAGTATCTGTACTCGGGAAACACCAGAAAAATTGATTAAGTATCTCCTAACAGGTATCTGAACGCCCACCTTTCTGCAACTACTCGCTATGTTACTTGGTTCGGAACATACACCTCTACTCGTCACAGCACAGTCCAGTCCCACTTCTCCCATATTTCTTCCAACAGTTTCTCGAGCTTCACCTATGACTGCACTTGCACTGATTCTGGTACCTACGCATACGTTTTCCCCGATGAGTAAGTCCGATTCTTCGGGGACATGGCAACTTTAATTGACATCTGAAATCATAGTTTCGGACATATCTATCTTTGCGGTAAATAGAAGCCATGTATCGAATCACATTGTCCCTAACCATGTGCTTTCATAGGCGCCTTCTGGAGTGCTCCGAATACCGGAACAGACTCAAGGGTGCGTGGCAGTTTCCTTTTCTGGGATTTCAGTTACTAATTTCAGTGCTGGATGTAGGGCGGAACCTTGATTCACGAATCATCCCACTTCACTGCTAATGGAGGAACTGACGACTATGTCTATGGCCAGTCTGGTGCCAAGAGTCTCGCCATCAGCAACCCCGATGAAGCCGTCTTTAACGCTGATAGCCACGAATACTTTGCTGAGAACAACCCAGCTCAGTCATGATGTGATTCAGAAAATTTGTGTACAATAGCAGGAATCTGGTCTTATTCTTGGTAATGGTTTCTATATAAAACACGAACTTCCCCTTGCATCATGCTGTATCTTGTGTGAATGGGAACGCTATGATATTCTATCAGTTGGTGAGATCTTGAGGTCCCATTCTCCTGAGATGGGAGTTTTGCAGTAAGTTACAGTCTAGGTTTAACTAAATGCTTGTCTTCGTCATTCCACAAACTCCAGATTAATCCGGTATCAGGACCTATGCCTTCTTGCAGCAGGAGTTCGTATGCCTCTTTGACATTTTTTATGCCGTAACGCCTTTCGATCTTTACCCAATCAACACAATCCCTCATCAGCTCCTTCCACGCGTTATTCTGGCGCTTCAAAATCTCCTCCAAAGGCAGCTGGTGCCGGCGTACTGCCAACCATTCAGGCATGAAGAACTCCTCCTTCAAAGGCCAGAACTGCGAGGTGTCCCTAGCATTCCTGGGATTCT
Organism: Amanita thiersii Skay4041; assembly: GCA_002554575.1. Lineage (NCBI taxonomy): Eukaryota > Fungi > Basidiomycota > Agaricomycetes > Agaricales > Amanitaceae > Amanita > Amanita thiersii. The sequence goes on along the minus strand of KZ302000.1, from coordinate 11,751 downwards.
GTGAGTTAGCACTAAACAATCTAGCGGAGTCTTCGTTCCATTCGAGATTGCTGCTTTCACTTGAAGTCGGAGACACATTGGTGAGACCAAGGCTGATGAAGCTGGCCAACCGTCCTGAATATGGTGAGGCGAAGTGGGTGAAGAGAGTCTGATTTAGTTCTTGATTGGCTGCCACGTCAACATATATCCATCTTTCTTCTGCTCCCCCATGGAACAGTGGAGACTCTTTGAACGTATCGTAGGTGAGTACATCATGATACAGATCAAGACTTGTAGTGAAAGGGAAGTTTCTTCGTGATGTAAGCCCGATTATTTGGGTGGTGGCTTTCGCACCCCCTGTTTTGATCCGTTTTTGGAGCAGGTAAGCGAGGCAGAAAGCTGTCTTGGACGAGGCGGAGCTGATGAGGATTCGAGATGTACCTCCTCGATAGCTGGAGCTGAAAAGGCAATCTTCGCACCAGTAAGCTGTCCAGAAAAGAGGCCGGTAAAGCATTGTCAAGTCTTCAAGAAGCGGTTCAGGGCTATATTGAGAGTCATGAGCACATCTTAGCACTTGGTTGTAAGGCCGGCGGTCTGACACGTCTAAGTGAGCGAGATGATTTACAAGATGATGTGTAGTTCATACCGGCAGGTAAATGTGGTCGAGGTATGTAAAATGTGGATTTGTTGACATTGTTCGCAGAAACGGGCAGGAGCAGGTACCTTGCTGGTGCAAAGTACCCATATACCCTTTCCCCTGGTTCGATTTTGGGGTGACTCGACTTGACGACAGTTCCAAAGCCCCAGACGGGGACTACACCGTGAGTAGTTGAAGATATCTCATCATTCTCTGGGACCGCATGGTAGTCAAAGTATCTTGAGTCCCGGGTCAGCTTCATTCCTCAAGTGCAGCTTCTCGATTGTCGTACCTGAAATGGGGGTGTTCACCTAGAGCCTGGTATGTCAAATTGTTAGTTGAAAATCCAAATCTGTCGACCTTGATTAATACGTGATTCGGGTGAATAGTACTGGGAGGAAGCGATTGTTTGACAATGACAGGCTTGTTACTTGCGATAGCAACTGAAGGACGTGGCACACATAGCACCGCATTTTCCAAAATTTCTGGTCCTGCAACCATTCCACACAAAGTACACCAAAAAGCGATGACTACTGGTGTGGTTCACTGTCAAGGGCTCGAACACTACAATAACTCCAGTCCATTCGAGTTTTTGGGGAAGCGAGTACCTGAACCGGTGAACTCATTTACCGAACAACAAACAGTGCACTACAGAGGTCACACGTGGCAAATAATAGGATTAAGAGCACACCAGTCATCTGGGTCTAGGAAAACTACTGCATGATTGGCAAGTGCGTTTTCTTTGTGGATTCACCTGTGTGAATGTTACCTAATTTTGAGAGTTGAATAGCGCAGGTTTGAATAAAGTCTCCGTTCAGCAAAGCCCTCGGTGAATTCCGAGAATCACTGGCATGGCATACGCACCGCTCCATGAACATTCCAGCTTGAATGTTTCATATTTTTGGAGTATGTGCTCGCTGTTGTCAATTACTTCACCCCATTTATCGCTGAAGCACGACAAGCACGACAATTATCCCATACACTAGTCGTATGACTCAATGTTTGTTTTTCGCCAGCGGCATGGTAGGCATCGCAATTAATCGCCAGAATAACGATCTTTGGAGGGCGTATTGTGCCACATAAATCATTCTCCACTGCCAACACTTAGTACACACTCGGCTGCTGTCGTTCGACATTAATATGTCATGGAGCTTCTTCTCCACTTCTCACTCCAGAGCGTCTGGCGCTAATCAAAGTATATCAGCGCTAAAGCGAACATAGTGCGATTTGTTTTTGTTTTTTTTTGTAGAACAAAATTTTTTACGACATGTTTCAGTGCTACTTAGACAGACTGCAGAGCAATCCCAATGGAGAAAAGGCGTCGCTCCTTCTGCCGGTAGCTGCTAAATAATGGAATTTGGGTCTATACTTGCAATTGAAAATACTTGCAAATACTAGAGCGGAGCTTCTCAATAACACAGCCAATCCTATGTCTTTCTGGTGCACTTGTCTGTGCCTGCATTACGATATCCCTTGGGGCTCCATTCGGTTTGGCGGATTCTCCATGGACAATGAAGATCTTCATCGGGATGTCAAGATTTCCTGTGTTCGGCTGTTGTGTCTGCTGCTAGTGCATCCATCTTACTATATCCCTGGCCACTAGCATTCGCCGGTAACAATACGAGAATGTTTCCAACAACGAGAAGTGGATAGCTAGACTTCCAAGGCTCAAAATATAATCACAGGCTAACTAGATAGACTCTAGAATTCTGGGGCGGAGATCTTGACATACAACCAGCGCTTGAAGGCGACACAGGCGAATCAAGTTTTCTTGGAAAACGATGCAATGAGTCATGCAAGCTGTTTGAACAGCCTTTGCTCCTTCCTCTGATTGACTCTGTCTATCACATTGGAGCGAAGCGAGTCAATTTCTCGTTTCGTGTTGTACTTCTTGGTGTGGCGATAGATGAACATCACAAATTGGACGCTTGTAGTTGTCAATATTCCGCTCCCGCCGCCACTACAGCAATCATTATGATCGGCTCCATGACAAGTAGAGAAATATTATTGGAATCCTTGCCGTCATACTGTTATCCATCTCTACACCTTCTAGTTGTCCATGAACATACGCGTTTGAACTTGGTCGGTATACTGCAACCTATGCTGATGATTAGGCCTTGAGCTTTTTTTTGTTTTGCGGTGGGGTGGGTGAATTCGAGCACCGCCCAGTTCCTGCTGTATATAATGGGCCAGGATAGCGTCGCACTTTTTCTCAATACCCAGCTACTCAACTATTAACTCGCACCTCTATAATTTGCAATCCTCATTGAAAGAATGAAGTGGCTCTCTGTACTCGCTCTTACGCTCTCCGTCGTCTATGCCATCCCAGCTGGAGACGATGCTGCTGCTCCTCGTAAACCTCAAGGCATCGATGTGTCTAGCAACCAACCTCAAATCGATTGGAAGAAAGTCAAATCGAACGGTGTTGATTTCGCATATGTCAAGGCCACAGAGGGAACCCGTGAGTATGAAATGATGATGGAGTTATGATTACCCACTGATAAATGACATGTGTAGACTATCAAAGCCCGGAGTTCGACAAGCAGTACACTGGTGCGAGTGGCGTTGGCATTATTCGCGGCGCATACCACTTTGGGCTCCCAGATAAATCTAGCGGTGCTGCACAGGCAAAGTTTTTCTTGGAACATGGAGGTAAGCTGCCTTAATACTGATGTCTTGGAAGTCTTATTTGACTTGTCCGTGACAGGGGGTTGGACGGCAGATGGTAGGTTGTTGTTATGAAATTAAATCACGTTCACTCATGCGCCTGTGCGATGAAAGGCAAAACCCTTCCTGGGGCTCTGGATATTGAATGTAAGCTCTATTGTTGATACTCCTGATACAGCGGGTTCTTAATAAGTATTATACTAGTCAACCCATACGGGCAAAGATGCTACGGAAAGCGTCCTGCCGAGATGGTTGATTGGATCCGCGACTTTTCCGACGCTTACCAGAAGGAAACTAAGCGGTGAGCTCCAACTTCTTAAGGGTAGAAGCTCATTACTGATAAAGGGCACCGTGACTCTCTAGCTATCCTGGTATGTGGAATGTAACGTTTGTTTCTGACATGCAATGTCTTATGCGCAATTGACAGTGATTTACACCAACACAAACTGGTGGAAGGAATGCACGGGTAACGCCAATGGCTTTGCGAAGAACAACCCATTGTGGGTTGCACGATTTGGTAAAGAAGTTGGTGAACTCCCTGCCGGCTATAAGGTCGCGACGATCTGGCAGTATGCCAACAAAGGACCAAACCCAGGAGATCAGGACGTGTTCATGGGTAACATGGGTGACCTGCAGAAGTTTGTTCGCGGCTGAAAGGTAGATGTGAAGATTGAGGTATAGTATAAATGTCGATGTCGAATCCTTTTTCGAGTTATCCTTTTATTGTACACTTCAATTTAATAGTTGCCTTATATTCTTGCGGAACATCTGTGGGTGATTAAGTATTTGGGCAGTGTGGCGATTCCGTTTCTATTTTTGAGTTTTGTACATGAACCTTGGGCCAGTGCAGCTCAACTTGATTGGATCGGGAAAAACAAGCTGTTCATCTGAGCCAAGCCTTCTTACAAAAGTTGGCAATGGCAGACAATGGTTTACAGTCGGCTGCTAATCAGTCCCAACTCCTCTGCATTCTCACGCACCGTCTTGAATGAAATGTTGACCTGTCAGTATTCCAATACAAGAACATAAAGGCGTAGCTTTCCATTGGATAATCAAAAGAAATGAGAATAAAGCAAATCCGAGCCTGTCTGATGAGGACCATCACACTACTTTCCCTCCCGGTTTACAAACTGGTCGATTGCATATTGAAAGAATTTGGCAGCATGTCATAAAGAACCTACGCTCAAATTTATATCTGTGCGTCGAGACAACCCCACAAAGTGACCGCCGCTTCAGGATGCGAGCCATAGAGAAATGTGGCGCATCACGCACGATGAGAGAACTGGCAGAACATCAATATCAGACGCTGAATGGTTATCTGTGAAGAAAATTGAACATTCGAAGAATTGTTAAGAAAAGGTTATACATGCCGTTATGGCCTTGGTATACACAATCTTGGGTCCTCTATTCATCGAATTAACTGTATTCTTGATAGACAAGGCAAAATCTAATGATATCAATATGAGGAAAAACAATGCCACTCCGAGGAAAACCCATTTGATGTTCCTGCGAGGCGTCAGGTCCTTATCTTTGGACACTGGCCATCACACACAGTGCAGGCAGGTGGAGAAGTAAACCCCATAAAGAAGCAATTGAACACCAGTTGCGATGATGGTTGCAGCAATAGGAGTCGACATTTTGAGAAGATTGGTCACAGAGAGTGAGCGATGAGTACAAGGCTTGAGGACCTAAGTGACGAGCAAATTTTGACGGATTTCTAAGAATAATGCTATAGTTTATGTATAATAGCTTCGGTAGATGGCGGTTCACCGGGAGACTGGGAAAAACGCTGATCACTTTTGATACTAATTACGAAGGAAACCGGAATCAGATGTTAGTCGGTGATTTCCGTAGGATTAGGCAGGATGTATTTGAATGATTGACTAGTCAAAGGTGATGTAGGCGAAAGTTCTGGAATGCACAAACATTAAATACTGCTTGAGGTGAATGTGACAATGAAGCAGTTAACTCGAATATTGTCTCTGATGTCCTTTGCAAATTAGACCTGGATTACTTTTGATAAGATTTAGACACTCATTGCAGGAACCGCAATCACCTAGGTGGCGAGTTGATCTTTGAATTAATTACCAGTACAAGATTTTGAGACGTTGAGCTTACGCGGGTTGACATTGATTAAATGGACTTCATTGTCGATAAGATAGTAGACCACGTCTTCATCCACAGAAATGCAAGGATATCCAATGAACAATCTACCTGGATGTCAAACTTGTTGTATCCTCCATTGTTGTTCCTACGAAGTTCAAGATGATTCTTTATCAATGCCACCTCCTACATCACCACGGTTCCCATTGGTTGTGTTGACTTCTAGATGCTAGAAGATCCCCTTGAAATGAATACCAGCCATCAGCGAATTGTTCCCATATCGCGTCATTCCAATCGTTGGATCACGTATACTACCCTCTTCCATTTTCTCGTCACTTTGGTTAAATACAGCAAGGAGGCAAGAGTAGTGGTCGTCATTAATCCAAGAGGTACATAGAAGAGGCCCTAGGTAAGGAGCAGCAAAAGCGAGTAAGGGTTAATACAGTTTGCCATGCCGGCCACCGAGTGATCGTATTCTTGACGCTCCGTTTTTTGGGCATGAGCCAGTGGCTGGGATAGTACGCATTAGCAACCATAGCCGACATGGAGAATAGGTTCTAGTCGAACAAGACTCCGAGTTCATTAGTTGCTGTTACTGGGTCTGGCAGCAGATATTTGTCAAAGTTGACTTTGCAGCTCGTTAGATTGCATCCATAGGCTCTGTTATACAGCTAAGCGAGGAAGGCGAGCGAGGGGTACCTTGTAAGTACTAATTCAAGTTTCCACTGCAACTTCAAGTTGTCGACTGTTTGCGACTGATTTATGACGGTCCGTCATGGACAAAATTCAAGTAATGAGCACCCAACATCGTGAATATAACTTTTTTTTTTTTTTTTGGTGGAGCTATAGACACGTGACAACCAACCTAGGTTGGCCTCAGACGTATCAGCTAGTTTTACAGCCTTGGCTGTTAAGTTGCTCCTACCTCCCGGGGAAATGCGTTACGCACGCCCATTTGTATGGACAGTGTGAGGCTAAAGGAGAGAGCCCGTTAGCTCTGCTAACGGTTCCGACCATCAGGGCGGCGCGCTCTACCTCTACTCACTAAAACCCCGGGAAAATCTGCCCAGTCATGGGGCAGTTTGTCTTCGTCTTCTAGTGTATCTCTCCAAGTAGCTAGGACTAAGTGTTTGTCTATAGCTTTTTTTACCAAATTTGTAAGTATTAATGAGGAGTGTATTGAGTTTAAGTCTATGGTTAATTGCGAAGAACCACTTGTTTTCTACTTCTCAAGCTGAAGGGATAGCATCTAGGGATCCTTCCTTTTTTATTGCCCAGTTGCATCTAAGTTTCCATATTAGTGGGCCAATTTGGAGACTAGTTGTCGAAATTATATGCTCACAAATAATTGAAGACATCTGTCAACAAAGCAGATATTGAATCATTGATTAGATAGCGAGAATGATGACGCTCTTGTTCTGTCATAAGCAGAATCAAGTCATCATGACTCATCATTGCTATGACATGAGACCAATGACACAGCAGAGAATGGAACTGTCGAATAAGCTATTCCTTCTCGCACTTGACATGACATGGGAATGGGATTGATAATCCACTGACTCAGCACATAACCATGTCTGACATTTCGTGTATTTTTCTTCTAATAATATACTGGTCTGAAATGTATAAAAACCCTGTATTCTGTAGCTAGAAAAATAACGAACTTCATTCTCTCAATTGTCGAGCCTCTGCCTCCTCTTGAAATCATCGCTACATGCTACTCTCTCTGTTTACTACACCGCTCTAGAATGTAAGTGAAAGTCTTACTTAACTAGCTGCTGCGTGTTGCTGTTGTCATCCTCTCGACACTAGTATAGTTCCCTTTCATAAGTCCAATCCCCAGTCCAAGAGGCTGGTTCCTACAACTATCAGATGAATTTTATTCAAGTGTACAGGTGGTCTAGGCCAAAATTTGGGAGATGTTGGTTATTACTGAGGGGTTTAAGGCCACATCCTAGGATATCTCCAAGGGAGGGGAGGGGAGGGGGAATTGGTGGTGTTTCAGTTGCAGGGTGTTTTGGGCAAGTTTCCACATAGTGTGTTGACCCAAGGCTTGGTATTCAGTAAGTATGTGGTCCATGTTGAGAAGATGATGACAGCAACATGCAGCAGCTAGTTAAGTAAGACTTTCACTTACAATCTAGAGCAGTGTCAAGAGAGTAGTGTGTAGCAAGATTTCAAGAGGAGGCAAAGGCTCAACAATTGATGGAACAAAGTTTGTTATTCTTCTAGCTACAAGTGTTATGATTCCTTTTCTCTTTTCTCCCTTTTTTCCTTATCTTATCTTATCAATTAACCATCTAATCATTCAAGCACCCCATCTTATCTTCCTCACACTTGTCTTATATTCCCTTTTCTTTTATTTTCATTTTTCATTTCCCTTTTTTTGGGTATCTCAGCTTTCTCAGACTCATTGGTCTTAAACCAACCATTCAGATAACTTGGTCACTCATTATTAGATAATTGCTTGGCAAGTAAACATCCAATAGGGTAGTATATAAGATTTAGTTGTAGCTAGCTGCAGTTCCTTAGCTTTTGTATTGTTACCACCACATTGGTCAATACATTTAAGTTCAATATTCTCTCTTTGCTTCTCATCTAAGTCAGCACTGGTGTAGTTAGTAGTAGAATAGCATGGTCTTGTTCTAACAAAATACAAAAGCTATTGTACACCCTTGCTGTGATACAAAAGTAGAGTATATTGTACAACCCCTTCGCTACAAAAAACCACATCCAAGCACACTTGTGCACCTGTTTCCCACATCATAGGATTGGAGTAGTGACCCACACCCGTGGCACTCCACCCCACCATTAGCCTACTCACAGGCTCCATTGACTGTTGCCTAATCACAGGCACTATGACCACTCTCATGCCCAGCATGCCCCTTCAATCCCTTCATAATGGCTGTTGGAGAAAGAACAGCATTACTCACGGAGTAAGCAGGATCTTGATCTAGGCATACTCTTGTGTTAGTACCCTCCTTGAAAGAAGCTCGCTTGTTTGTCACCTAGCACACCCTTGACCTCAAGTTTCTTTTTCAATCTCTTATCCATCCATCACCTAAGTGGCAGTCTAGGGTTGCATGCCCACCACAAGGTACTATTAGACTTTTTCACACTTTCACCACATCACATATTCCCCCACCCTTTCTCTAAACATGGATCCACTCCTGTATACCCTACTTCCTTTCTATTACCTCTTCCAAATTATCTTTTTCCCTTTATGGATGATGGTCAGCAGTCCTGGTGGTGGAACTGAGGAACCAGATTGGACAATTGAGCAGGCACTTGCTCAGATTCAACAGTTGTTGGGCACCATCAACAACTTACAGCAGACCATCACCCAACAAGGGCAAACAATTGCACACCTCCAAGCACAAGCAGCTGTTACAAGTCCATTCTCATTTTCATTTTCTTATCATTTTCATTTTCTTTTCTCTTCTCTTTTCTTCCCCATTTCCTTATCTTATTTTATCACACTCAGGGATCTCAGATAAGTTGGTGATGTTGGACATTTTGGACATCTCAGACAACTCCACAAAACCCTTAGTTCAATTCATCCCCAGTCCATTCCTTTTTTTACCAACTTCCTTTTAATCTGTTGTTTGTGGTAGTTTAAACCACTTCTTGGCATATATGGCAACACTGGAGTACCAGACTCAGTATGAGCAATTGGAAGATGTTACACCCTCCAGACCTCTAGCGCTCAAGGTTCAACCCCTAAGCGCTCCTAACCCCTATTTTCGACGTTTCGACATCTCTTTGTTTACCTTTGTTTATTCTAATACGAATATTGACTTACTGTTACCATTGGACAGCCATTTCACCTTTGTAGTCCCTCTCCTTGACTAGTACCTTGGATTACTTCATTCCCCAAGGTTCTTACCAATCTCCTTACTCATCTAACTACCAGGAGTAGTTATACTTAGGCTGTTACTTGTTTTATCATTCCTTTTTCATTCGTCTTAGCTACCACCTTATGTATATAAGCAGTAGCTACTTGCCTAGGATTCCC